>JAOQMM010000004.1:11968873-11979447 GCA_027563515.1 Erythroxylum platyclados
TTTGATTTATTTGTTAAACTTTATATTCTTGATTTGATAAAATATGTGTGTGATGTTTATTAATTTATATTTATTTTAGCTCACACTCTTAAAACGAAACCCCAAATGAAACATGTTTGTTTTTTACGGCAACACGATGTTTTTATACTAAAAATTTGGGTTCGGGTGAGCTGGCCATTTCTTGTCATGCCCGTGGATGTGTGTGTCATGGGCATGACTTGGTGTGTCATGCTCGTGAAATACTTGTCATGGGCGTGAAATTATCATGGTCGTGAGACTTATCTCATGGCATGACAATTTGCTTATTCAATTCTTTTGGCATTTTCTTGCCTTCTCTTGCTCTAATCCTTCTTCTTCTTGCTCCATAAAGACAAGTGAGTGTGATTCTTAAGAAGACGACTCAAATATAACACTTTCTACTCACTTTAGCTTTTTCACTTCTAAATTTTACCTAAAACCAAATATGATTTAAAGTGAATGTGTTTAACATTTCATATCATTAAACACTAAGTGTTATAAAATAAATTCATAACCAATTAATCACATATCAATTTTCCCCATACTTAGCTTTTGACCGTCCTCAGGCAAAACATAAAAATCAAAGTCATAGACCCAAAACATTTACTCATTTCCCATATTTCCCAAGATTATATAATCATAAAAAAGGATGAATAACTATCAAAAGCCATAGTAAGAATTCAACATTCAACGCTTCTACTCATGATCAATCAACATTCATCACCTTTAGAAACTGAGCAATCTAGAGGTAGACTTGGACAAAATGTTTTTGAATAAGAGATATTCATGGGTACACTCAAAAATCATTTATGATTAAGACATTCCATATCTTTGCATATCATTTCATTTCTCCACCACTAAGAGTTACCTGTATAATCATAAATCAAAGGACTTTTCTAGTTTGTAATATGGGTAAGGGTAAGGTGAGTTGTATTTGGGTAATATAGTATAAAAGTCATTAAGATAGTGAAGTGAAAGTAACATTCAGTGAAACATCAAGCGCATATGCTAACATTCATTCAAAATTGGGTACCATTAGCTATGATGGATGCAACAATTATATTTCATAGCTCAAATTCAAGCTTTCACACTATAAGCCACATGAAGCATAACCAATTAGAAGGGATCACTTGTAAAAATCTGCTAACAATACATTGAAACTATAAGGAGTGATCCTTCCAAAACAACATCTACCTTATATACAACATACTCAAATCACTCATTCAATACAACTTTAGGAGGAGACATTAATCATAAATAACTTTGCAAAACAATTGCCTTTCCTTCTAGATACCTTTAATTAAACATTTTTTCTTTTTCTTTTTCTTTCCTTTTGCTTTTCTCTTGTTCTTTCTTTCTTTTTTTTTCTTTCTTTTTCTTTTCATTTAAAAATTGAAAGGAACTACATCAACATGGGAATTTCATTGATAAGACATAAAGTTACATCCCAATAATTATAACCACCCCACACATATGCACACCCCCACACTTATACTTTTGTACATCCACAATCATTAACAATAAAAAAATGCTCCACTAGCTTTATGGTTTGGGTAGGATAATTGGTTAGGATTAAAGCATGTAATGTGACTAGAAGAAAAAGAAAAGGCAAATAAAGCTCAATGGGGCTTAACAACGGGAAAATTCATATCAAAGGGTAGACTATTTGACTAATGTAGTTTATAAAAAGAAAAAATGCCTATATCATTTCCATGTTAATGCATGTGATAAAAATGTGGTTTTGAATAGAAAATCAAAGTAAAGTCAGGATGTACATGTCATGAAGATCACACATAAACAAAAAGACAATGAGACTGATATGGATGTGTTAATCTAATAAGGCTTAAAATCTCACTGGCTTGTGTCTACCACTAGTTACTACTCTTCTAAAGATAATGCACATTGATCAATAACAAGAGAAAAACTATATGCTAAAGTTGTCATGGATTCTTGCTAAAGTTGTCATGGATTCTTTTAGTGAATTCACTTTCTAATCATGACTATATAATCCTAGAAGCAATAGAAAAAGAGAAAATGTTTATTTTTTTGTTTGTTTCTCTCTCTCTTTTCGTTGAAAACTTAAAAACAAGTAAGAACAAACAAACTTAAAAACACAAATGCATATAAGAAAGAAATGCGAAAATGTAAAGGAAAAGAAATTAACTTCCCTTGGGTTGCCTCCCAAAAAGTGCATTTGTTTATTGTCGCTAACTCGACTCCATGTTTTCCTCCTCACTTAACAAAGTTATGATCTTTAGGTGTCACATGCGCTTCCTCCACTTGAAGTTCTTTAGGATAGGGCCTAAGTTGATGATCTCTCATTTTTAGCATATTTCATATCTTCAATCTTCCAATCGCTATTGAGTCCATGCACTCTTGAATATCTCGAATGTCTCTTAACCCTTTTCTTCCTCGTTTAATTTCTCCAATCTGTTAAGTAAAGGTGAAGGGTTAGTCTTAAAAATAATTATGGATTCAGTACTCACCTTCGAGCTGAATAATGTATCATTTTTTCCTTTGTGCTCCTTCTTCACTTCTTCTTAAAACAACAGTTATTCTATGCTTACATTAATCATCTGGATGCAACTTTATTGTTAAATCTGAAAAGGAAATAGCAAAACCAAAAGTTTGATAGTGTAATCTTATGTGTTTAAGATTCCTAAAGTTTATAGAGATGGCGTCGTAAGTACCTACCATTTCGCTAACCTTCAAGTTTTTCCAATTTTTATATCCACTTACGGAAACGTGTTGTCTGTCTATGGCCATACAAAGTAATGGCTTCTTATTCACCTTAAATCTATAAGTTAAAGAACTGAAATGCTGTTGTGAATAGACTACTTACAATGATTAAAATAATAGACAATGCTCTAACATTTTACGCAAATAATGGAATTCGATCCAATCTCTCCTTACGTAACCATACCCACTTCTTAGTTATCTACCAGTTCTAAGTGGTATTAGAGTTCCAAATTTTTGGTACATCCATAAACTAAGGAAATATAACAAGAAAAAAAACATAAGGATAAAGTTCTGCTGATGCCACAGACGCAACCATCCAAAAAATTATTGTAACATCTTGATTCCTGAATCGTCTAACTTGTAAATTATATGCTATAGTTAATCTGAATCAATAAGAAGTGTGACGAATCAGCACCATGTCCTTGTCAAGAGGTGTATACATGGATCCGACCTTGATTTCACAAACTATGAATAAGTTTAATATTTCTTCTGGTTTCTCCATGGAGACGCTCAGGGCATTTGAGTAAATACGTCAATAGATAATTGTGATGGAGCAAATGTTTGTGTATTAATTCATTTCATTCTTCTGGATAGGTGGCACGTCCCTCCCCTATTCTGTCAATTCAATGGTGCCCTTTTAAAAAAGTTGAGTAAATTTATAAATGAGATTTATATTACCTCAATTGAAAAAAGAAACAACAAGGACATGTTAGAACCGCGTGAATCTTGGCTCCTTTAGATTTGATCAAAAGAAAGATCTTATCCAATGTCAAATTTAACCCAAAGTTTTTTAATACACTACTCAGAACCAGCCATATAAAGAATCAGGCCATGTCAAATTTCACAATCATTCACATCTGATAGAATGATGGAAAATGAGAATCCCATTAGGTATCGTAGATTACAAAAAAGTAGTTGGAAAAAGAAAATTCTAAGTTATCCAATCAAAAGATCTTTAATATTTACTCCCACCATGCCCCTATCTTATAATAATGAGCCATATTGTTATCGCATTTGGTGTTGTCGGTTGTGTGCATGCATTCCCCCCAAGTCCTACGCTGCATGATAGGTATATATAACCTTTGATTGAAGAAGACTGGCGATGATAAAGTCTCTCTTTATGAGGATAGAGGAAAAGACAAATGAAGATTCTATATCTCAAATGCAACCGTTCAACGGTCTAAAACTGCCGCCAATGCTACTAAGCCGCTAATTCTATGACACGTCAATCTTAGATACTTCCAAACAGCAACCACTTTGGTGTCTTTCAAAGAGTCGGTTACAAAAACAACACCTCATCAAGCGTGTCTTGTTCTGTTAATTCCAACCACATATCTCTTGACGCGTGCCCAAAGTCAGTCACTATCGCCAGTCAAAAGCAAGAGGTTCTTCTTTTTCTTTCTTTTCTTTTTTTGACCGACCACACTAGGGTTTGTTTCCCTGACATTAGTTGACGTTTGAGAGCACAAGCATTTTGCTTAACAAGTCACACGTGTGTTCCCTTTCAGGTCCAACTCCTTCTCTATATATCTATTACCTACCTTGACTTGTTCAATTGTTAACATGATGTGATTTCATTTTGTGAAAGAGTTTCGTTGTCACACTTGGTCCTCGGAATTTTCCAAGAATATTTCAAGGAGGAATCAAAATCCAAAATGTGCACGTTCTTTTTCTGTGGAATTTGTTCTGTCTTCCATAAAATCATTTCACACAATTCTTTTTCAGCAATAAGACATCTTCTATATTTATTTATCAAAATATAACTATATTACCTGATAATCTTCTAATTATTATCTAACCAATACAATAAAGACATGTTAATTAATTAAACTAAATTTGAAGTACATATTTGCAACTCTAAGTCAAATATAATATTGGTATTATAAATATTTAAACAAAATTTCCCCTAACTTTATTTTGTATTCTTATTCAATTATAAAAATTCAATTGTTTGGATCGACAAGGTCTCTTATTATAATGTCCAATCATCTCTTGATTTATAACAACCTATTCTTAAATAGATTAACCAATATCTCTATTTGATTATCTTTTCTTAGAATGCATTAAATTCTTTAAAACCCCACAAAAGGTTATCCTTATGATGGAAATGTCATGTAGATTTATCTCTAGATTCTCATTCAATTCTTGATATATGCACTGAAAACAATCTTAACATAAGTTATCTTCACTATGTCTACACGTATATGGTCATCATTAAGAACAACACATATAAATCTCAATCATAAAAACCTTTATTGAAAATTGAATAAAAAAAATACACAAATCTATTAGGTTTCTTATAATCTAGATATAAAAGTATTTACAAATAATCCTTATAAATATAAAAACAACAATTGAAAGAAAGGAAAAACTTATTCTAAGTATCTCCTAATGAAATTCTCTATCCTTTATTGTGACTGCTTCCCTATAATGACTTTAAATATCTCTCTATACGAACTTTGGATCTGCTCTTACGCTCTCCTTTGGTAGGTGGTGGCCAACTTGATAGGGTGTTTACGTGTATAAGTTTTAATTTAACCTTGATAATCCGCAATCTCACGGGTTATTCGCATAGTACCATAGGTGTTGATCCCACTAGGAGGGAAAATCTAATCTTGGAATCTAAGGCCAGAACAACTAAACAGAATTTACTGAAACAACGAAATTAAACACGAGAAACTAATTCAATCAAATGAAACAAATCAATTAACAATTAACAATTAATGATAACCAATCAACGAATAACGAATTCAGAATTACGATTAATGATCAACGATTTATAATAGTTGGGCAATTGCAACACACCAAGAATCAACCTTAATAGAGAAAGGGAATTTTACAGATCCTTAATACTAGCCTAATTGATTATGATTTATCGAATTGTTGGTTCTAGACTATCCTAGGGTTGATTACTCTCTCTCAAGTGATAATCAAAACCCTAAAGCATAAACCCATATCAGATTATGGGAGATGTAATTTCTTAATTCACAACCTATCCAAAACCTAATCAGTTCTTAAGTTCTCTAATAAACTACCAGAAACCTATATGTGATCTCTCTACGCACAAATTATCGATATGATTTAATTCCGATTCTATTAAATTAACTAACTCTCGTTAGCCCAATTTAATCATTTTTATTCGATTCACCATCTTAGTTTATTATCGAATTATGAAGCATAAAATTAAATCACAACGAAATTCAACAAACACATAAACAATCAGATTCCATTAAATCAAAGGTAAAATTCCCGAGGTGAGTATAGAACATCATTCAACATTCCAAATCTATCATCAAACTATATATTTCAATTCTACAATTGAGTAAAATTGAAATAAATAGGAAATAAACTCGGAACGGATGATGGGAGGCCGGGATGTCGGAAAACTTCTTATTTCGGGAAGTGCGTCGAACCTGCGTCGTCTTCCTCTTCTCTCTTCCTTCTTCTCTTTCTCGATCTCTCGATGAACTCTCTTTAGGGTTTCTTTTTGGTGGCTGATGCAAAAGCTCTTCTCTGTGGCTCTTGATGTTCCTTTTATCTTTTTTTGTGTTTAAAGCTGAGCTAGGGTTTTTTTGGGGGTTCGAAGGGTCGAAAAATTCCCTCAAAGCGCAACGTTTGGAAGTGACTGTGCCTCTCTCTGACGCAGGCCATGATCGTGGCCCTACAGGCCATGATTGTGGCGCATAAACCTACTCTCTGTCACGATCATAGGTCGTGGTTTCGCCCTGAATGTCTTCCAAAACTCGTCCGTTCTTCGATATTGACCTTGAAACACTAACAACACATCAAGGTACCTCAAAACATAATAATTAAGCTCAATTGCTTATTCTAACCTATAAAACACTTAAAAGACAAATAATTCACAAAATAACACAATTCTATCCTAAACACATACGAAACAAACAAATAAACTGCTAAACTTATATCAAAATACGTCTTAAAACACGATGCAATTGACACCTATCAACATCCTTACACTTAAACGTTTTCTTTTCCTCAAGCAAATAAAACAGCAAAAACACAAAAACACAAAGCACACAATGCAATCAATGAGGCAATGGCTTCAACTTCACGAAACGAATTTAATTTTAAACATGATCATTCAAGTTTCTCCAACTTATTAACATGCAAAATCCAAAAATAGGAAACTCTGGACTAGATATACAGATTAATCAATTTTATATGTTAAATCTATTCACCCTTTTCACTTGTACACATACATTAATAATTCTTTGGTCAATCAAACTTTGTAACTAATCCTAAGTATGTTTTCATAAAAAAGTTAAGCTATAACAAATTTGGTAAGTTTTATTTGAAACAAGACATTCTTTTCATTGATTTTTATTATTTTATTTATTTATTTATTATTATTATTATTATTATTATTTTGACTTAACCTAGCGTTTTGCACAGAGGCAAACATTTGTAATGAATGTCGATCCAGCTACTCGACTAAGCCATGTTTTTATTAACAGATTGGCTAGAACATCATTATAGGTTTTTTGATGCGAAGGTACACATTTGTGATGTGCGTCGATCCGATTACTCTGAAACATCACATTCTCAGCTGGCTACTAGCTCTATTTATAACCCGAAGGCCAGCAAGATAGTAATTTATTTAAAATTAAAAACAATAAGTACACTTTTATTATTTATTTATTTATTTAAATTTAATTTCCTACCTTGTTGCTTAAGCTAAACGTTTTTATGAAAAAAATACTAGCTCAGTTACTTAGTCAAAAGACCTAAAATTATGAATGAATGTGATGACTTAAGGGGTGATAAAAACTAACATCTCTTCCTAATTAACTTGCATATTCTAGCCAAAGAATCTAAGTTAATAATTTCACCGGTTAATACGTCTTTATAACCTAATAAACAATGTTCAAAATTAAATCAATTTTGTTCCATTTTAGCCATTGACACATTGACACACATCACACTCATGCGTCCTAAACAAACTAACATAACAATATGCAAAATCACATTCAACATAAAATGCATAAATCCCTCCCCACACTTGACCAACACATTGTGCTCAATGTGAAAAAGGAACAACACACAAAGACAGGAAAATAAATAACCTCACAAAACAAAAGAAAAATTAAGAAAAGAAATGAAACGAAAAGGGTTAGAAAATGAAATCCATTAAGATGATGGAGGTGGCGATGGCGAAGGAGGTGGTAGCTGCATACCTTGAGCCTCAAAATAGCGATTGATCCGTCTAATATCTCGGCTCTGACGTCTTTGCTCTTTTTCTATGTTTGCCAAAGTATCTGATAATGTCTTTGTATGATCTGCTAAGGCAGTAATCACCTTCTACCATCCAACCTCTTCTTGTCCTTCCTCTTCTTCAGATTCCTCACTTGAATCCTCTTCGTGTTGCGGAGCGTTAGAGCTTACTCGATCGACCTTGTCTTGACATAAGTATTAGCTCTGATATCCCTAAGTTCCATATTATGGGATTTAAGGATTTGAGCCTGCCACAAATGGTGATGGTTCATATACTCGGGTTAATAGATAATTTATCCATTACACTCTACTCCATAATATTATGCTGTTGCCGAAACCAAATACCCCATTCCTAAGTTGTTGCTTCTCTTGCGTTGAGCAGCAACAATCGTATTGAAAATATGAGTGGTTGTACACACCGGGATGCTATGGTCTATGCACCACAACAGGAACAGTTCGTTGCTTAAACACAACACTTGTTCGTTTCTGTCTTGTCAAATACCATTTGACACATAAACTTGTGCATTAACAAGTGTTCATGACTCCTAATTATGTTGTTGTGGGAATTTTTGGCGTCAAAGTGGTCCAACCCAGTCAATTCCTTCCAGTAGGGAGTGATGTGAAAGTTGTCGTGGTCATCCACTACAGACAATTCAGGGAATCCACAAATTTCATATAAACCACAATTCCTTGGGATTATTGGTTTCATAATGAAGTGAGGTGAAGAATTCTAGGGTTAACTCTTCAAATACCTAATATTGAAATTGGACGAACTTACCCCATTGAATTCTTTCGGCTAAATTCTCTACCTTAGTCCTCAATGCTAACCTATCTAGAGTTTTAAAATGAAAGTACTTAGGAAGCAAAATCTATTTATTACACATGAGTTAAAACAGGTACCTTCCTCATCTGAGAAGATTGGGAAGGGAGCTCTGTAGTCTGTTGCCCTATCATGTTTTCCATATCTCGAAACCTAGGCTTTACCCTTGGCTTGAATGCATTTCACTGTTTACTTGATCCTCGGTCCCATTGAAATTGAGCGCGGTTGAGAATTTCTGAAGTGAGTGAGTTGGAAGGAATGAAGAGAAAAGTGAGAGCTTCTTGATAGTGAAATGCTAGAGAGAGAGAGGCTAAATGATGGTGAGGGGTACAAATGAGGTTATGCATGAATATATAGGTGAAGGAGGGTAAAATTGTAAGAAAATTTGATGGAAAATGTGTCCTTGTTTTGTCCCTGCCATAGGTCATGATCGTGGCCATACTTTTGCTGAATATTTGTCTTTTCTTCTCATTTTACCTCTAAGATCCTTCCCTAACACATTTTTTTCACCATATACCTCATGATTCAACTTTATAGCTCCCTTAATCCGCATAAGCCTCCATCCTTTCGGGAATTTATTGAATTCAAATTGCTTCAACAATGGAAATTAAAAACTACCTAAAACTAAACGTGCTAATTTGTGGTCATTAGCTTGACCTTGCATCCATCGAGAACTCAACTAGGATCAATTATGAAGGGCTTACTTCCACCCGTTTCATTCCACAAAAATTTTGTAGCCCGTAAGTAAGCTACAAATTGCAAAATGATTAGAAGGATAATATTAATAACATTATAAAAACCAATTAAGTTCATTATTTTCCTTTTTACTATCAAACTGTCGATAAAATAGGGAATAATGACTAAATCTTCTATCAAGTTCGACAGTTGGACTTCAAAGAAGGTGAATTGTGATCTTTCTTCCTCAATCACCTTCATCTCTTCTAAGGATTCAACACATCAATTTCTACAAATGGGCTACCCTCCTTCGGATTCTTTAATTCCTCATTCATATTGAATCTTACTTGGTAATCACTAATCCGAGGGATAAGGTTCTCTTCTTGGACATCTAATAAAGCTTTTTCGATGTTCAAACATGGTATACCAAGAATTGGCAAGTAATAGGGAGGGATGACTTTATTTTCTTCATCCTCATTCTTCGTCTCTTAGTCTTTTACAAGTTGAGGTTCAACTTGGTTTTCCATTGGTTCTTGTAGCTTTTCCCCATTCTGAAGTGTGATAGCCTCTCTTTGATGTATTTCCATGTTGCTCAGTGCATCTTCTACACTTCTGTTACAGAGTTCACGTGAAAGTTGTCTCACTTGAATCTCTAGATTTCGAATAGAAGAGGCATGATCTTCCGTTATCTGCTCAAACTTCTCTTTCAGTTTCTTCTGGGCCTCTTCCATGTTCTCGAGCTTATCTAGGATTTTGTCCACTTTCGAATCCCATGAACTGGACTCATCTTGTTGAAATCCTAATGGTTCTTGATACCTATAGGAGTCCATACATTGTTAGACCAATAGAAATTTGGGTGGTTCTACCACCCCGAATTGTATGTGTTCCAATAAGGATGATAATCTCCTCATCTAAATTATGTCTTATTGAAGTTTGCAAGAGTTCCTTGCTCCCTATAATATATATCCTCCATCACTATGCTTGTAATTTCTTCTTGGCATTTAACCTTTTTGATTCCTCAAAGTCGCCTTATGATGCCCGAATAGATGTGTCTTCGACTTTAAGCCCAAACTTTTCACACTTTTTTTCT
>JAOQMM010000004.1:11989624-12006065 GCA_027563515.1 Erythroxylum platyclados
GTGTTACATATGATGCCAATTTGATTGTATGTGATTGCTCTAACATGCCATTCTCATGGGGTATGTTCCTGGATATCTGCCGGGTGTTCGGGTATGTACTCTATGGAAATGGTGTGTTACAGATAGTCCACATGCTCATGTTGTGATGTTTGACAAGGTTGTCCTGCATGCTCTAGCCCGCACACCTCACACTACATAACTTATCCTTGTAGATGAATCATTAATCTATCAATCTTTATGCTTAGTGCTTCCACTTGGTTTTCTAACTATGACACCGTGTCTACTTCATACACTCTCGCTGGCTTAATGATTTTGGCTCAGGATAAGCACCACTGGTAATTATTCATATCCGTGTCCTCAGTAAGGTCTTGGGCCACATCTGGTGTCTTATTATTGAGTATACCCCCAGCTGCTACATCAATAGACTACCTTGTACTCTGAGTTAGCCCCATATAAAAAGTTTGGATTTGTATCCAAAGCGGTAAACCGTGATGTGGGCATCTCTTAACATCTCCTTGAAACGCTCTCATCTATCATATAATGATTCTGAGTTAGCTTAGGAGTAAAAGGAGATGTCCCTTAGTTTTGCAGTCATGGCTAGTTGGAAGTACGTTAATAAAAACTTCTCCACCACTTATTCCCATTTAATCGATGATGATCGTGACATCAAATTCAACCATTGTTTGGCTTTTTCCCCTTATTGAGCAGGGAATAACCACAGTTTGATGGCATCATCATTAGCTCTATTAATTTTAAATGTATCACAAATCTATAGAAAATTAGGGGTTTACCTATTTTACGCGCAATGTAGTTCATACCTTTTGCGGACTAATATTCTAAGGGCACCTTGTGAATATTCACCCATAGGGGGATGGAGTTTAACTTGATTCTGTCCATGTTCACCCCCGACTGCCACCTCTTAATGATTATAAGGTGACCCATCATGTGTCATGGCCTGCTTCCATAACACTCTGCACGTTCTCCTTTGTGTTGAATTGAAACATAAAAAGTTCATCCTTGTTCACCACAACATTCTCTAAACCCCTGTACCTCCAAGCAGCCATAACCTATTTGCTAACTAAAGGAAACGCCAGACGCTTCTTAAGGAAAAAACCCACAAGTTAGTTTTGCCATTTCTGCGCACCTTGATGTAGCACTTCCAGAGGTGCTTGTAATGGCCGCTCCTCGTTAGATTTTACGAATCTCAATTTTCCAAGACTACTAGAATTGCCTATGATTGTGCTCCATTCGTCTTCCCATTCCCATTTGTCTCTTTACGGTTTTGTTAGCCGATAAGCCTCCTAATAGGGGAAACTTTGAAGGGTTAATTAGGTTTGGTGTTGTGTTTTGGGAAATCTTAGGCCCTGTTTGGTTGAGCGGTTCATAATGGAATGGGATGGAACGTAACACAGTTCCATCGTTTGGTTGGAGGTTTTATAATGGAATGGAATAGAATGGGAGGATTTTGAAGGGTTTCATGTTACGTTCCATTCCATCCTAAATAGTGAAAATAGAAAACCCCCGAATCGGAGGTTTTGCGATGGAACGTAACCTTAAACATATATAATACCTAATATACCCCAACCATCGATGGTTGAAGTACATCACCTCCTTCGATGTCGACGAAGAGCATCGTCTTCGACAGCACGATAGTGGACCTCGTCGCAACGCTCGCCTCACCACCGTCTGGTCATGACTGTGACTTAACATGTGACACAGTGTGACTTGCAAATAAGCAAGTCACCAAATCATGGTGTTTAATATATTTTGTTATATAAGGGTATAATAGTCATTTATTATACATTATATTCCATTCCATCCATCTTCCAAACAACATTTCACTACGTTACATTATAAACCTTTCCATCCCTCCCAAACAACGTTTCACTATATTCCATTCCATTCTATTATAAATCATTCCGTTCCGTTCTGTTCTGTTCCGTTCCGTTCCGTTCTATTACATTAATTAACATCCAACCAAATAGACCCTTAATGTCGGGGAGATGTTGGGTTCTTTGGGAAACAATATTGGGTGCCTCTTGTTTCATTTAGGTCTGGGGTGGTCCAGATATTTAGAGGGTTGGGTGTTTGGTGAATGAAAACAAAGAGATTAGATGTCTCATTTCGGGAGGGCGAGAGGAAGTTGGTGGTGGGTCACTGTCAGGGAGAGGGTGGGAGGTTAAGGAAAGGGTGGGTCACTGTCGGGGAGGGATGGATCGGCGGCTAAAAAAATTAAAAATAAAAGTAAGTTGAAGCTAAATCCAGCATAAAAATGAAGGTTTAACACCAATCTAATTGACAAGTTTCTACATGTATGACTCCTAGAGCTCCTTGAAAAATTGTGACGTGTTTAAATAAAAAGATTCAAGGAAATGCAACTATATAATTTAAGATAATATTAAAGCATGACAAAAACTGCACATATTAAACAATAAGATAGTTTTTGCCCCTTGGATGGTAGTTGAATAATTGAATTTTTCCAGTCCAATTTCAAACTTGTTTCTGCTGAATGAGTTCATTTCTAACTTTTTAAAGTTTGCTTAAATCGATTTAATTAATTGAATCAATAGTTAACAGATAAATGATGGATTATTGGAAATAATGGTACTTTTGTTATTGTTTAGACAGGAGAAGTGGGTTTAGCTTTTGTTATTATTATTTTTTTGTAAAGAAAATGAATTGATTGAAAAGCCCTTTAAGGGGACAAAAAGAAATTCAAAGATTACAGGCAAAAAAACACCAACAAAACAGCAACTACCCCCAATAGGGCTTGGAAAGGCAAAAGGAAAAGCCCAAGGACTAGCCCTCTGATTGCAGACTAGGTTGCAAGCTCTTCATATATTTTTGCTTATATATCAAATTTTTTTCAAACTTGTACACTAGTAAAGACAAAATTCAAACTTCAACGTTCTTTCCTTTACGTGTATCTACACGTTTCAACAATGAAAAAATGGTTTTGACATCATATACTACAATTCTCTTATTCCTTCTATGTTGAGTGCGTTGCTTCAGTGTCGTGTATAGTTTGCAGCATTGAAAACCCATTTTTTTGACAGTAAAGAAGTAGCAGAATCCATCCTACTTTGCAATTGATGGGGTCGAGAGTTCCTAGTTTTTCCACTGCTAATAGTATCACCAAAGATACCTGATAGAATACGGTGGAATGGCAAGCTTGAAAGTTGAAACATGATATCTCTCAGTTTGCAGTCATCTTGTTGTTACCCAAGGTCACTAGAGTAATCAAAATCCATTATTAGTCATTTGTGCTCAGGAATCCATCAGCTTCATGCACAAGCATTCCAACAGGGAGACAAAAGATAGAAGTTCATTCACTTTTGAATGCTCATCATTATCCAGCTGCATCCGGGACTCTTCTTTATTCTTTTTGAATGTTTCCTCATTCTTAATTGGTCTCCATCCTGGTTTCTTCCTGCAATATTATACAGGTCCGACAAAACAACATAAGGAATTGCACTATCAGGTTCCAATTCTATAATATTGTGAGCAGCAAGTTTTGCCAGATCGAGACGATGATGTATCCTGCTTGCACTGAGAAGGGCACCCCACACACCAAGATGTGGTTCAACAGGCATTCTCTGAATCAAATTATTTGCTTCATCCACAAATCCAGCTCGTCCAAGAAGATCAACCATGCATGAATAATGATCAGGTCCAGGTTCAACACCATATAAGGATCTCATTGAATTAAAATATTCCCTCCCCTTTTGTACTAGTCCTAAATGAACACAAGCTGCTAGAACACCAAGGAATGTAATTTCATTTGGTTCTATGCTTTCATTCTGCATCTTTCTAAATAATTGGAGAGCTTCTTCCCCACTTCCATTTTGGGATAGCCCAGTAATCATTGAGTTGAAAGAAATCACGTTGGGTGCACTAATATCCACAAAAACCCTCCATGATTCATAAATATTTCCACATTTAGAGTACATTGAGACCAGTGAATTCTGAATGAACAAATCAAATTCCATACCCATCTTCACTATATGGGCATGGATTTGTGAGCCATGGCTAGGATTTGCCAAGACAGCTGAAGCACTAAGCATACTGCTAAATGTGTGAGAATTTGGCCTGACTGCTTTTCGATGCATCTCAATATAGCAGTGAATAGCTTTCTCATAGTCCCCATTGTTCACTAAACCTGAAATTAGAGCAGTCCAAGCAACATCATCTTTCTCAGGCATCATCCGAAACAACTGAATAGAACTTCTGGTATCCCCTTTTCTTGAATACCCCAAAAGTATTGTTGTCCATGAAACAACATCTTTTTCAGGCATCTTCACAAAAATTCTATGAGCGTTTTCAATCTCACCCTGTTGTACATACCCTGAAATTAACAAGTTCCAAGAAACCATATCTTTATCCCTCATCCTCTGAAATACTTTAGTTGCTTCATTCAGGAAACGACATCTACCATACATGCTTATTATAGAATTTCCCAGCAAGACATCAAATTGAGATCCAATTCTCAGAGCCAACCCATGAAGCTGCATCCCTTCTCTGTATCTTCCAAAATTACCGCAAGCTTCAAACATTACAGTCAAGTTAGTGGGATTAATTGCCACAGCTCTTTCCTTTCTCATATTCAAAAACATGCTAAACCCATCTGCAAAAGACCCTGCCTTCATGTATCCACTAATCATTGCCGTCCAGGTGACCACGTTTTTGTCATGCATCAAATCGAACAACATTCTTGCCTCAACAATCTTTCCCTTCTTGCAGTAACCATCAATCATAGAGCTCCACGAGACAACATCCCTGTCCTTCATACTCCCAAAAATATTCACAGCATCTTCCAATCTTCCCGAATTCAAATAGCCACTTATCATTGCATTAGAACAAACTGGGTCTCGCCAGTTAACCGGCATCTCATGGTACAACGATTCAGCATTATCAAAAAGCCCAGCGCGGAGAAACCCTGTGATCATGGCAGCATAAGACACTGCATTCTTTTCATCCATCTGAGCGAACAAACTATAAGCTTCACGTACCATGCAATTGTGTTTTACATATGCAGTAATCATGGCATTATAAGAAGCCGTGTTTCTTTCAGGCATTTGGTCGAACAGCTTCTGTGCTTTACCAAGTTGGCCATTCAGTGCATACGCTGTTAGCATGGCAGTATAAGACACGATGGTTTTATGGGACATGCGATTGAAGATCGACTCTGATTCTTCGAGGTTTCCGTTTCTTCCATGTTGGGTAATCTGAGTGTTGCAATGAACGACGAACTTGTTGGAGGCATGGCTTGTCGTAGCACGCTCATGTGAAATTGAAATTGACAGAGTCGAGTAATGGTGCGCAAGTAGTGAAGAAGAGACACGAGAAATGAGATTAACACAGAGGATAGTTGGTCGTTTTGATCGCATTGGCAGTGTAGTCCATTGGCTGCGGGAGGGAGACTTCAATTTTCTTTAAAAGTTGCCTTGAAATGTCAAGGTCGATAAAACGAAACATAAGCTTCACATTTTTCACCAGTGGAGGGTTTTGGCGCTAAACATCGAAATTATAGAAGGGTACCATAATTATACACATTTATCTAATAATTTTATTCATATGATATAGAAATGATAAATATTTTACTAATTTTTGTCTAATCATTTTAATAAATTTTGTTATTAAAATTAAGTCAAGTAATTATATCAATTTTGTCGAATTTTTAACAATCAATTACATAAACATTTGTGTAAAAATAACTAAACGAATGATTATTTTTTATAATTTTAATACACTATGTTCTTTAGATAATTAAAACAATAAAAGTATTATTACAAGTAAGTATAAAATATTCAAAAGTATCTAATTTCTTAGTTTTTCTAATCCAGTACTCAAATTTTAAAAATTTTTAATTTAGTGATTAAATTTTTAAAATTTGTACAACTCAAGTCTAAACATTATTTCTGTTAGAACAAAGCATAATTTTAGTGCACATATGGACAGCCAATATGGCTTTAGGTTTAATGCTAACTCATTTAACTCAATCGCCCCAAACACAACTAACACATGTCAACGAACAAACAAATGCATTTCATCTTCCTCAACTTAGATCAACCACCATTGTTGTCATTGCCACTTGATAGCACCACCACTCGCCAACACTCAATGCCTTAGTAGTTAGTCATCACCTAGTTGTCCCTAACTCAGGCCTTTATCTACCTATTATTAGCCTTGTCTCTCTTATGTTAGCCTTTGCCAATCATCTCCTTTAGTTTTTTGTCTCAATTTATCAATGTCACTTGAAAATGTTGTTGCTTATCCAATTATCGCAATCCCTACCTATCATAGTCTCCAAACCATCCATCCATCGCTGCCTGAAAACTATCCAATATCCAGCTACCTAAAACACTCATTGATTGTCTGTTTTCACAAACGCAAGGTGTAGTTATAGCTAGCATTGACGAGTATGGATCGATCTTACAAAGACTATTGGTTAACTATTAACTACCCATAAACTTAACAATTTAGGTCAACTGTTATAGATGATTGGATAAAGAAAATAAAATAAATAACAAATCTAAACACTAAGACAAAGGAATGATCAAGAATATATTAATTAATTTGATTTCACCCTTGATTTAGTAAATTATTCTAGTTCTTGTACCATTAGGAGTTCCTAACTTATATCATATTCTCTCACAAGACATACAATCCTTATTCAAAGGTTAATCAACCGAATCTCTTTTAAATCTAGAGAATCTAAAAATGCTTTAACTCATTCTATAAACTCCCTTGATAGGTTTTACCCTAGCCTAAGAAGACCTTGCAACATTATCTTGAATAACTCATTTTTAAACCCTCTTTATCCATGCTATGACCGAAACATACATCTTAACTCTCAAATCTCAATGCATGAATCAAATATTGAATCTTTCACTTCCACTCCTTTGATTTAGAATTTTATTAAACCAAAGAAAGAATTAAACTGTATAACATCCTAGGTTCTTCCTACCTAAATTTATAGCCTATTTAGTTCATCGTTATATAAAGAATATTGATAGATGCTTATTTGACTATATTTATAAATCCATATTCAACATGTTTTGCTTGTTATTTAATAATTTATATTATTTTTTATACTTAATTTGCTCTAAGTACATTTATAGGTGATAATTGCCTTTATGGACCAAAGGAAGAAGAATTCAGATAAAATATATGCCTTCTTTGTTTTATAGGCTACACTAGCTAAATAGCCTACTTATTGATATGATTTTTCCTTTTGTTAAGCCCCTTTGAGCTTTATTAGCCTTTTTTCGAAAATTAATAAGGTATTTCATTCATAATATATATGTACAGAGAAGGCTACACCATATCTAGTTAGTACAAAAGATCTAGGATGGCTATGGTTTCATAGTCAAAGGTCCTAGAGAACAAATCATACAGCAAACTATTTCTAGATCTTATAGTATACACCATCTCAGTTTCATATTAGCAGATAAATTACTTGCTATCCCTATCACTAGGAAGGTCAATCTACTATGGAAAACAATATCCTGAAATAGCTTTGTTGAGCTTCGGTTTTGTTGTTCAAAAGTCCAATAATTCCTCTCTTTCCAAATGTTGTAGATCATCACACTCCAGCTGATCTTGATTGCCTTATGATCTACTTGATTCAACTATTTCAGACTCCCTAACCATTTGATAGTTTCCTCCAAAGAAGAAGCAGGACTAGTAATGTTTATAAGGGCTTAAAGTCGTGCCCAAACCTCCTTGGCAAAGCTACAGCCAAAGAGCAAATGCTTCTGACTTTCCAGCTCTACTTTGTATAAGTCACAATACGCTGAGTTAATTTGAAACTTTTAGTCTATCTTTTGTGAGCAGCCCCCGATTCATGCCTAACCAATAGATAAAGTTATGAGCTAGTCTGATGTCTGAATCCCAGACCAGCTTTGCCTAACCTACTCTTAAATTCTGATCCTTCTGCAACATGGTCTTGCGAGCATTAATGCTGAATATCCTAGAGTTATCAGCTGTCCACTGAATTTATCCTTTTCACCTTCCTGACATTTAAGCATTTGGTTGAGTAACATGTTTGAGCATCTGCTACTAAGATAGGCCAAACCTATTGATTACCTCTTATAAATTTGCTTTCTTTGGTCTCATTGTTCACAAGCCTTCTTAACTGTTGAAGTTCACTCACTTTATAAAGAGGACCCCCTACAGTGCCAATTATCAAACCAAAAAGAAGTATTTTCACCATTTCCAATTTGATGGATCACCAGATGTTGCATCCACAATCGAGTTCCTAAGATCTCCTTTAAAATCCTTGACATGTTATGCTTGAGTTTCAACACCCAAATGCTGCTGGACTTGATGAATGTACTATAAACCCATTTAACCCAAAGATCATCCTTCTTCCTACATAACCACCACAAGCTTTTGCCCAGACTAACCTTACTAGGCAGTCTTGCTGAACATATCCTAAGTCTCCCCTATTCTTTTGGTATATAGACTTTGCTCCAACTCAATTTTGCTTTGCTTCTACCCTCAGTCAACCCATTCTACATATAATCCTTAGTTTTCTATCAATTTCCTTAAACACACTCTTCAGTAAGCAAACATGGTGTATCCAATAGGTTGTTAGCTAACTCAGTATAGACTGAATGAGCTATAGCCTTCCCCCATAACTTAAGAATATGGTTCTCCATTGACTGATTCTGCCTGTTATATTGTCCAACAATGGTTTGCAATCCCCTGCATTGATCTTCTTTTGGGAGATTGGCACCCCAAGGTATTTTACAGGTAAGCTCCCTTGTGTCAACCCATCTCTATAGACTCTGAAGCCGCCTTTCTATCAGAGTTGCAAGATAAATAGAATGAGCTTTTCAGCGGATTGCTTCTCAATCCAGAAATCTCTTGGAACTCCTTCATAGTGTGCATTAAGTTATTGATTGAATGTTTATCAGCGTTGCAAAATAATAAAATATAGTCAGCAAAAGCAATGTGGGTGATCCTTATGCTCTTACACCCATGATGAAACTGGAATTCAGGATTCATTCTTATGTTCCTTGCAAGAAGAATGGATAAGGCTTCCATATAGAGCACAAATAAGTAAGGGCCCCTTCTAGCTTTGATAAGTCTTGTGGGTTCACCATTGACCAAAATACCCATCATAGCTATGGTGACACACTCTTCTATCAACTCCCGAAACAGTGTTAGATATCCTACTACTGTCAAAATACTGAAGAGAAAGCTCCAATTAATAGAGTCATATGCCTTCGCTAAATCCATCTTTATAGTACAGTTGCTTTATTAGCCTTTTTGTTTTGTTCTAACCATATTATAAGCCTTTAACCTAACCAAATGTCTTACCCAAGCCTTAAAGCTAGTGAAGCATTTATGATTGTTGATGTTTAAGGATGCACAAAAGCATAAGTGTGGGGGTGCACATATATACGGGTTGGTTATAATTGATGGAATGTCATTTTATCTCTTATCAATGAATTCCATTGCTGATGTAGTTTCTTTCATTTAAAAAAAAAGAAAGGAAAAAAAATGTATTTAAGTAAAATCATCAAGGAGGAAATTCAATTATTTTGCAAAATTATTCATGCTATTCTTTCCTCCTAAAGTTGCATGGAATAGGTGATTTGATTATGATGCAAATGAGGGAGATGTTATTTTAAAGAGTCACTCCTTATGGTTACAATGTATAGTTCATCATTAATTTTGTGAGTAATTCCCTCTAATTCCTTATGCTTTATGTGGTTTATAGTGTGAAGGCTTGAATCTAAGTTGTGAAACATATTTTTTGCATTCATCATAGCTAATGGTACCTAGTTTTGAGTGAATGTTAATTTTTGCACTTGATATTCCATTAAGTGTTTTTCTTGCTTTACTAGCTTTGATGACTTTTGTACTACACTATCCAAATACATATCACCTTAAACTTCGTTTGATTCATGATTATGCATGCGAATCTTAGTAGTAGAGAACTGAAATGATATGCAAAGTCATGGGTCTTGATCATGAATGGTGTTTGAGTGTACCTATAGATCTATCTTATTTTTAAATACATTTTGTCAAAGTTTACCCCTATATTGCTTAGTTTCTGAAAGGAAATATTGTTGATTGATCATGAGTAGAGGCATTTAATGTTTAGTTCTTGTCATGATTTTGCGAGTTATTTCTCTTTTCTCATGACTATCTATTCTTAGGAAATATGGAAAAAGAGAAATGTTTTGGATTATGATTATGATTTTTTGTTTTGCCCGAGGACACTTAAAAACCAAGTGTGGGGGAACTTGATAATTGCTTGATTAACCATATATTTACTCCCCAATACTTATTGATTAATGTTATGATTTGCTTAAGATACTTATTTTGTTATAGGTACAAGTTGGAAGCACAAGAACTAAAATGGGCTAAAAGCATATCCTTGGAACCATCCTCTTGAAGTTCAATCTTATTTGTCGTTATGGAACAAGAAGGAGATGAATTAGGGAAAATATGGGACAAAGAATGAAAGAAACAAATTTATTGCAGCTTACATGTTTGTGTATGAGACCATGTAACTCACTAAAAGCGTGTAGGAGTGTAAAAATGCAGTTTCAGCCTATCCTAAAACTTACACGGCCATATGTGTAACTCACTAAGGCCATTTAAGTTCACAAATTTGGGAAAAAATGACATACACAGTTAATAGTTTCTAAGAGAGGTAGGAAAACAACATAAATATTATGTGTGCTCATTTATGTGTAGGCCGAGATTGTATTGAAAACTGGATTATAAACTCATTTGCCAATTTTATTATTTTTCCACTGTTTTATTTAATTTGCTTTAATTAGTTCAATTTCACTTTATTTTCTTAATTGAATCCATCCAATCCCTCCCCCCCTCCCCCTCTATATCCTAAACACCAATTCATTCATTACAAAAGCTACACATACACTCTCTATGGATATGATCCCTACTCATCAATACTACAAATTTAGTATGCAGAGTTAGGTTTTATTTTCTAGTGTGTTCGACATGCATTAGAGCCATTTATGGGAAAGCAACTAACTTTTATAAAATCAATTAACTATTTTTTAGTCTAGTATATTTATATTCGTTATGTAATATTTATTTACATTTTTTTCCATGCTTTGTTCACTTTGATTTTAAGGGTATCCTTGGTGTATAATGAGAAGCTAACATTCAATTTTTCATAAAAGAACACTCAGATATTGAAAGAACACTTCACCATAATTGAAGGGACCAAACTAAATAAGAATTTGAGATACATTGAATATATGACGTTAAACTATGGAGGGAGAGCATAGAATGATTATGGAGTATGTCAAACTATCTCTTATAAAGATGCAATCTAACATTGCAAGGTTGAATATTAATACAATTTTTTTAGATCAAGCACGATGTAATCTAAATGTTGCAATAAAATATCAAATTCGAATGGATTATTGGATAAGGATATGTCGCACATATTGCCAATTTCTTGATTTGTAATACTTTCAAGAGTAATAAAAAATGAAGATGTTATCAAACTGAAGTTATTCCTTTTTTTACACTAAGGGAATGGGTGAAGCAATAGTTAAAAGTGTTACATACTACATCAATTACTGCTTAAGAGAATTTTATAGAGAAGTTTCTCAGTAAATACTCTTTACCATCTAAGATAGTGAAGTTGATAAATGACATTTCTTTTATCTAATAATTTGACAATGATACTCTGTACGAATCCTTGAAGAGATATAAGGATCTACTAAAGAAGTACCTGCACCATAGTCTTCCTATATAAATGCAAGTGTAGATCTTTAATAATGGTCTAGTTAATTTAAAAAGGCGGATGATAGACACTCTAATGGGTAGAACATTACATTATAAGAATTTGGAGGCCATCCTAGAGTTGATAAAAGATATGGAAATAAATGACTTCCAACGAAATTTATGAAGGTTGAGAACGAATAGATTATTAAGGATCCTATTGTGACAACTTATGTGGAGGAGATAGAAAGAAAATTAGACAACCTAAGCTTGCTATTAAGAACAACTCAAGCTATAAGCTATGAATTCTATAATAGAGGACATGAGGGTATATAATGTTATGCTGGTAAGCATATGGCTGAATTAGTAGAGCAAGTTGACTTTATTAGAAGTTTCTGAAGACAAAACAATCCTTATAGCAGGATATATAATTCAAGGGGGAGAAATTATCTAAATTTCTCTTAGAGAAATCAACATGATCAAATACCTCTACTAGTATTTCAATAACTTATACCAAAGGAGAATTGATCGAGTTTGGATGATTTAATAAGAGACTTCAAACAAATAACTTCTTCTTAATTTCAAAACTATGAAGCTTTGGTGAGGAATCTAAAAGATCAAATCTATCAACTGATGAAAGTTATAATTAAAAGATCCATGGTACATTGCCTAGTGATACGATGCCTAACCTTAGAGAATAGGTGAAGGAAGTTGCCTTAAGGGATGAGGAGGGGATTGATACCAACAAGGAAGAAGACAATAAGATAAGGATAACACTAAGGGAAAATTGATTAAGAATGCATTAGCTTGCAAGATTAATGCATAAAACTATAAATGAAGAAGCCAATACTTAGGAGAAGTATGAAAAAGATCTAGAAGAGGAGGAGTTACAGGAAGAAATTATAGAGATAAAATCAAAGGAAGGAAACACTAAAATCTTCCAATAGACGACCTGGAGAGTCTTATTATTTATCACATTATTGTTAACTTCTATATTATTAATGTATTAGTGGATTTAGGAGCAAGTATTGTTGTAATGTTTTATGCTAACTAGTAGTAAAGTAGTATTTCTAACTAATAACTTGGTAAAATGTCCTTGAGGTGTTAAAAATGTGATGGTTACAATTAATAGCTTCATTTTTTCAACATATTTTCATATTTTAGATATAAAAAAGGATGAGAAAGTTTTTTTAGTTCTTAGTAGACCTTTCTTTTCTACAATAAATATAATAATAAATATTAGAGAAGGTGAACTTATACTTAGGTTTGGAGATAAAGAACTCTTGTTTACAAATGATGAAACATCGTTTATGCTTAATAATAACTTGGGACTAACTAGTTGTTCCAATATTTTGCCGGAAGCTATAATAAAAGGAGCCAAAATGTAAAGGAAAATGAGACAAAAAAAAAGAGTAAGGAAGAAGGTCAAGATGAGATATGTGACCCTTTAAATGGCATTTTCCTTTATCACCATGAGCAAGGTAGCAATCACACTTCTTCAAAAATTGATAAGTTTAACATGAAAGGCCAACTAAAAGAATTTTTAAAAGGCACTTATTAGGAAGAAACTCGACCGAAAGTTTTGAGAACTTTTTAATTTTATTTAGACTTTTTGGAATTAGGACTAATAATTTGGATTTTTTTATAATTATTATGCTTTTTGTTTTTTGTTTGGCACTTTTTTGTACTTATGTTTTTCAAGTTAGAGATGCAATGGAAAACACACGTGAGCCTAAAGAGAAGATCTAAAGATAACTGGGGTTAAAAAACTCAAAGAATAAGCATATGAGAAGTTAAAAAATAGTACATATTGACTTTAATTGTTGAACATGATTTGGGCATGTTATATGTGTGGTAAAAAAAAGACTAATCCATGGCGTGTGACATGTACGTACGTGTCTCAAACTGTCTTAACCTAAATTTTCTACATTAGCCCAAGGTCTGAGACTTGTCCTTATATCGGACTGCATTTTAATGTCAAGTGAAACCGTAGAATCTATATGACTTAGAACATACTCACGTTTCAGATTGCATCCTATCAAAGTCAACAGAGAAAAGAAATTTCTATTTATCATGTTATCCAATTCATTTATTTTTATTTAAATTTTTAATGTAATTTATCATCAAAAAAATTAGTAAATCTATCCACTAAATAATTAAAAATATAAGCTAAAATTCTTATTACTATTTTCTGGAATGTTTGAGATATCAGAATTATGATCACTACGTGGCGTTTCTACAGCGGGAAACCAATGCTATCTAGTTGTTCCATGACGACCGTATTCCTTTGAACATGTGGACCAAAGTTGAGCACTTATCCTGCTAGAGTCTATAATAGGCTAAACCACAACTTTTGTATCCCTTAGATTAAAGACTCTGTTTGATATCGTAAGGGTTCTCTCATGGCTGTCTTTCAATTTTTAAAGCTATCCCTTATATTGAATCTTCTTTCAAATACCAACTTTCGTCTCTGGCATGGAACTAACCCTAGCAAGTCTGTAGGCATATACCCACCTACATGCAACCGCATAGAATGCCCAGCTTATGATGTTATTGAAGTTGGCAATGGCTATGATATTCGTCTCTACAACTCTACAGTGTGGATGTCAACTTCTGCCATTCAAGATATCTCCTTTGTGGAGGCTACAAGAACTGGTTTCTTCCAGTTAAGACATCTATTCTCTACCGTTTAACTATCTCATATTTCTTTTGCTGGTTGGGAATTTTTTTAATTTATGATTAAAATGATTATATCTAGCTTGAACCTACAGTAGATTGAGACGCACATATTTCAATCAGAGAACCTTCAACCTACATAGTTCATGCCTTTGGAGCATGTGGGTTTCAGTTGATTAGGGGAATTTGTGCTTTTGATTGCATCTGACACGAAGTTAATTCTCAATTCTAAAGATTTGTTCATGCAATTTGATAATAATTAGCTCCAACGTATGTTAATGACAGCCAGGATTCTGATAGAGACCAGTTTTAGTTGATGGAAGCACATCTACATTTGTAGAACCTTTTGACATTGATCAGTGGTTTTGATGGTACCATCTGCATGAATTAACTGTTCTTATAACATTGGAGAAGTTGCATCTGCTTGTTTGATTGTATGTAATAAGATCTTTCGGTTGCTAATGGTAGTTGTTCAAGAACTTGGTGGTGAGCTGTTAAATCCTTCACAGTTTTATCTACTAGCATAGTTGTTTAATCGGAGGTTTTTTTATTCCATTTCCTCTAATCAAGGTGTTTTCCTTTTCTCAAGGTTATTTGACTACATTCAAGGTAAGAATAGTTATAACAAAAAGATAGAGATGACAGCACCAGTAATTACAGAGGTTTTACCAAGTGACGGACCTTTCTGCGAGTCCTCATTTGCCATTAGTTTTTATGTCCCCAAAGAGAACCAGGAAGATCCACCTCCAGCACAAGGCCTTCATGTTAAAAGATGGAAGCCGACATATTTAGCAGTGAGGCAATTTGGCGGATTTGTAAAAGATTCGGATATTGGAGAGGAAGCTGCTGCATTGAAAGCCAGTCTTGTAGGCACTACGTGGGCCGCTGCAATAAACAAAAGCCATGGAAGTCATGCCACTTCTATCTACACTGTCGCACAATACAATTCTCCATTTGAATTTGACAACAGGGTGAATGAGATATGGATGTCTTTTGACCTGGAAAATTGAGGTGAGGCGAACAAGTTATCCTGGGAATGACCTCCGAAAAAGAAGAGAAAAAAATAGTTTTCTTGGAAAATAGAAAGATTACGTAGCCAAACGCTATGTCCATCCTTTGGTTGGTGGTAAAGCATCTTCTCTATGTCATATGAATAAAGCCCCCATGTTTGTAGACAGTGTACTGAAAAAAAAAAACCTGGCAGACAGAAGGTGGATATCATGTCTACCTAGTGTTGATATTTGACACAAGTTTTACCATAACTGGTTAAAAATTAGCAATTTAGGGATTTCATTGTTTACTATTGACTGAGTTCCGACTCGCCTACTACTAATCCTTGCTTTCCCCATAGTTAATTAAACATGAGAGCAATG
Organism: Erythroxylum platyclados; assembly: GCA_027563515.1. Classification (NCBI taxonomy): domain Eukaryota; kingdom Viridiplantae; phylum Streptophyta; class Magnoliopsida; order Malpighiales; family Erythroxylaceae; genus Erythroxylum; species Erythroxylum platyclados. Next base: position 12,005,395 of record JAOQMM010000004.1, read on the forward strand.
ATTTTCATTCTTTTTATTACATAACAAAATGTCTTTGTCATGAAAATGGGTCCGGCTGGATTCAGGCTTGAGTTGTTAGGGCAAAAGCTTGGCTCAAGACTCTCAACTTAAAAAATAACTCTATTTTGGTTTAGAAGTAAAACGACGTCGTTTCGCTTCTAAAACAAAGCAACATCACGCTGCTCTTTTCAACCAAGCAAAATGATGTCTTTTTGTCTTATGTTTATTCCTTCCTTCACCTCTCCCTCTATCTCTCATATCACCATCACTCACCACATTTGTTTTGCCTTACATTTATTTCTTCCTTCACCTCCCCCTCTATCTCTCTTCTCACCATTGCTCACCACATTCTGATACGTGAAGAATAATTTCTTGGATTCGAGGTCAGGAAGCCTCCAAAAGAAATGAAAAATAGAGAAAAAGATTGTAAATTTTCTGTTGTCTGTCTTTTCCAATTCTTCCCATACAAATAGTCGGCTAACTCAATGTTTGTTAGCTATTTCGTAAAAGGCGGTAACAGAAAAAACAACCCATAACAGAATTGGGAAAAGAAATTGACAATCGAAAATCATGGAATGATCTGGAATGTGTCTTAAATTGCACACTGCAACTGCAATACATTGAATCAAGACTCGATTTTGCTGAAAACAAGCGAATGCGCCTCCGATCTT
>JAOQMM010000004.1:12027476-12047416 GCA_027563515.1 Erythroxylum platyclados
CAATGTTTCTAAATCACAATTCATATATGTATGCTAATATAATGCATGTCAATGAATTATCTCTCATGAAATTCTCAGGTGATTTTCGATAACAATGAATTACTATGCACAATAATGGGTTATTACACTATCTGGGGAATGTTCCTAGACCCTAGAAAAATTTATATAGCAACACGTACAATTCGATATGGAGAAATCACCCTAATTTTCCATTGGGAAATTAAGGCCAACAAAGGAACAATCCTTCACTAAGATTTTAGTAGCAAACACCTCCACTTAAGAAGCCTAGTTTAGAAGAGATGATGTTAAAATTGCTTAAGATTCTGATTTAAGACATCAACAGATAGAGGCTTTGATATAAAACTAGGAAGTTCAAATCAGATAGAGCGTTAAGTTGGTGTTTGAGAGACCTCAGGGAAGTGTGCCTAGTACAACAGAGACTAATACTAAAGAACAAGTAATGACAATCACACTACAAAGTGAGAAAGAGCTCCCAAAATAAGAAGGAGAAGAAAAGAAAGGGACCATTATAAATCATTCTATACTTGAAGATGAAGGTCCTCGTAAGAAGGTCAAAGAATATCAACCTATCATCCCCTATCCTGCTAAACTGAAGAAAGATTAGATGGTTGAACAACTCGATAAGTTCCTTGAATTATTTAATCAGCATTAGTCTAACTTACCCCTTGTCGAGGCTCTTTTTCAATTATCAAAGCATATGGAACCTTTAAAGGAGTTGCTATCAAACAAGGATAAATTAAAAAAGAGATGCTATCAAATAAGGATACTTTAAAGGAGTTAGAGACTGTGAGCTTGGAAGTACCAAAGAAGCTTATAAATCCAGGAAGTTTTACTATCCCTTGTGAGATTGGTAATTTAAAAATAAATAAGGCTTTAGCAAACCTAGGGGCTGGTATTAATATGATGCCTTATTTTTTGTTTGAGAAACTGGGAATAGGAAAGCTTAAACTGACTAGGATAAGTGTAACTAGTAGATAGATCTATAAAATATCCTAGGGGAGTTGTAGAAGATTCACATATTAAGATTGAGAAATTTGTATTCCTAGTCGATTTCGTGATTCTTAACATAAAAGAGGATAATAGATGTTTACGAAGGCAAGTTAACATTAATGAGTTGGGGATGAAGAGGTCATTTTTAGAATTTCTAATGTCATTAATCACGCCCTTGAATTTATAGATGCAATTACACCTAGTGAGTCATGTAATCTGCCTGATATTTTGCAGGATTATACACTTAAAGGTCCATTAGAACCCTCATAAATTTAACGCAATAAACTGAAAGAGAAACGTGGCACCAAGTGACAAAAGGTAGTTTATTTGCATGTCATGGAACCTACAGTAAGGTTGTTTAAAAGGTATGTCAAGCTTACGATGTTAAACAAGTGCTACATAGGAGGCAACCCATGAATTAGTTTAGGTTTTATTTGACATTCTGTGTTATATTAATTTAAATTTGATGTTATAATAGAATTTATTTGAGTTTTGACGTGTTATAGGATAAAAAATTAAGCATCATAATGATGAAATTGTGCATAATTAGTGTGTTAAGGTGTTATTATTTTAAGTGCAAAATTTTTAAGTTTGTTCATATATTTTTGAAGTTAAACATGTTTACCGAGAGTTATACGCTGGTGAAAACTTACATGGTTAAATAAACGCTCATATAAATGACCATGTAAGTCTACAAAGGGTTGTAATTCAGTGACTAACACAGTTAGCTGCACGATTGTGTATTAGATCGTGTAAGTTTGCTATACACTTTAAAAATGCCTTAATCCCTCTTTTTTCCACTTTCTCTCTTTTCTCTCACTCTCCACCCTCACCCTTCCAATCTCCCACCTAAGTAAGTTTTCTTGTTGTTTTCACATGTTTATACATCATTAATTAGGTGTTTTGCATTATTTAGGGATTTTTGCCCAAAAATGCTAGATTGAATGGGATTTTGTGTGAATTTGTTTGATTTTATAATTAATTGTAATTTAATAGTTGACTTTTATCATTATCCAATTGATTTCTTGATTCAATTTGATGAATTTCATGTGTATTGGGTGAAATTCCAATTCCAACTTGAATTGCGAAATTGTGCAATATTGCTCACTAATTGTTAAATTGGTTTTTTTATGGAAATTCAAATTGTGATATTTTTGCGTGAAATTAGGATTAATTTACTGTTTTTATTGTTAATTAAAGTTGAGGTGTTTAATTGCATGTCAATTTTGATTTTTGCATGAATTGGATGTTTAATTTTGTTAATTTTTGTAATTGCTAAATTAGGGATTTTAATTTCAAATTTAGGGATAATTCTATAATTAAACAATTAGGATAGTTTTAATTGTTAATTACAATCTTTTAATTTTGTGATTAATTAGTTTGTTATTTAATGTTTCTTTTATTTATTTATTTATCTAATTGTTTTAGATTATTAGTTCGTAATTTTATGTGTTTAATTTTTCTTTTTCTAGTTTGTTTTCACATTTAATAAATTAGTGAGCATAATAAATTTTAAGTGTGGGAAAAGGTTATTCTCGTAATTTATCTACACAATGACGAGATCACGACGTGAAAAGGAAGTATCACGCAAGCGACAATAAGGAGAGGGGTCATCAAAAGACCCAAGAGGCGCTTGCCTAGTTCACCAACCAGAGCGACCTTTAATGATGTTGTTCAATGCCACAACATATGAAGAGCAATATCAGTGGTTGAAGGATAAGATATTCATCACAAGACATAGTATAGACTGGGAAGCGTTGGAGCAAGTTAGTGCTACAAATAGGGGATTTGATCAACATAGACACATGGCCCAGATTTTTTAAGATCATGGAGCCCTCCTACTGGGAGTTGACACTTGAGGTACTCTCCACATTCTTAATAGTGAAGGGGAGGCATGAGTAGGACAGACCAAACACCATTTAGTTTTGGCTATTCAAAGAGATGGTCTTATTGAGCTATTTGGACTTCTTTGTCACCATGGGCATATATGATCTAGGATGTCATCTCGACAGTTCTAGAGTACCATCAACAACGTTGGAGAGTATGACCCAAGTAGGTTCAAGGCATCATCGCTTCGATACTCATAGCTCCGTTACATACATAGAGTTTTGAGCTACACCTTGAGCAGACGAGGTGACAGCTACAACGTCGTCAAAAACTTGGATGTATTTTACTTATGGAGTATAAGCGATAAGATACAGATCCACCTGGGGCATACATTTTCCCAATTTATTAGGCATCAATGCAAGGAGAAAAAGGTCAGCACAATCTGTGACGGACCTTATATGATGAGATTGGCATGATGGATGAGGGTCTTTGATCGATTACCACAAATAAGGAAGGTCGCTATTGAGCAAGTTTTATATCTAATAATAAAACTCTAAATACCCGCAAGAATATGGATCGTATCTTATTGTATAAGAGGTTATCGTTCCCACAAGGATTATGGAATAGTTAACAATTTAAACCTAACTGTGTCTAAGGTAAAAAAAAATTGAATTGAATAAAATTAAATAACATAATTTAAAACAAATAATAAAATGAAACAATCAAACAATTAACAAGTGAGCTGCTAATAAAAATTGAGATTGATCAAAATTAAATATCGAGGAACTATTCTTTCTCTATTTTCCTTATTCTTGTTAAATCAATTTATATGTTTGATCCTAGATTTCGTAAGGTATTGATTACTCTCCCAAGATGCAATCAATTAACTACAACTGAATTTGAAATTTCTAGATTTACAATCTCTCAATTCACAAAACTATTCCTAACATCTTCAATTAAATATGAAGCTATCTATTAGATAATTAATTTCACAAAAAAGATCTCTTTTTGATCGATCATTAATTTGATAATTGAGGGTCTATTAAATTGTCAACTCTCATTATACAAACTAACACTGATTACTTTGACTCACTCTCTCGATTTGTTGTCAGGTATACGCATGAACAATTATCACAATCATTCAGTATGTATTGAAATCAACAATAATCAAAGTCACAAAATAATTCCAGAATAAATCCTAGTCTAAAATTTAAAACTTCATGAAAATGTTTAACATCTTAGAATTCAAATTACACATCAATAATAATGAAAGAAATAAGGGAAAAAGAATAAAAACTCTATCTGCTCCTTGATCTGGAATGTTGGAATTTTCAGATGCTTTCTTGATCTCTGCTCTTTTATCCACTTTGATTCAATGGTTGTTGCATTTTTTGGTGTATTTTATGTTCTTAAATAGTGCATTAAGGTTCTATGATTGTTTCTAAGCTTTCCCCACTTAATTTGGTTCCGCAAATAGCATCGAACCTCAAATATATAAAAAAATTCATGCCTAGAAATCTCCTGTCATGATCATGCTCCTGTTGGCTTAGCCTCTGTTACGATTATGATAAATTGTGCATGATTGGGACCCATTGTGCACGATTATGACACCTTCAAGCTTCCTCCATCTTCTTCATTATTCAATTTCCTGATTTCCAACAATCACAAACATATCAAACACCTTTTGAAATATAAAATTAAGATCCAATTCTTGCTCGAAAACAAACAATCACTTCAAATACATACAAACATTAACAATAACATAATTCTAAGCCTATACACATGATAATAATCTAATAAATACTTAAAAACAAACTTAAACATTTATCGAAACATAGTATAATCTACACCTATCAACATTCCCACATATAATTCTTTACTTGTCCTTAAGAAAAACTTAAAACACAAACAAACAAAGCACATAAACATATAATCACACAACCATACAACAATAAAACAATGCAATAATGGTACAATGGCATCAAATCTTATGAAATTAACTTAACCTCAAACACTAATCACTCAAAACATGCCAACATACTAACTTATTCCTTTCATATTTAGTTGCTTTGATTTGACTATACATATCAGTCAAAATATTAACACCCTATTCATACACCCATGGCACTTGTAAGCATGCATTAATTGTTATTAATCAATCAAAAATGAAAACTATCATTAAGTAACCTTTCATAAAAATGCTTTCTATTGTTAAAAGAGTGGTAGGTTTAATTTATTGTAACACAATTTTTTTTAGATTTTCTTTAACGATAACCTAGTCTTTTGATGCAAAGGAAAACACCTTGTCATGAATTTCCATTGATTACTCAACTAAGTTATGTTTTTATTTAGCTTGGCTGGAGCGTCATTCTAGCCTTTTGATGTGAAGACAAACATTTATTCATGGATACCTCCGATTACTCTGCTATATTACAACTCTCAACTGGCTACCAGCTCTATTCTTAACCCAGTTTTCTTAAAAAGGGCTAGCAGAATAGTTATTTTATTTAATATTTTTTCTTTTTTTATTTCTTTAATTTTAGCATAACTCATTTCTTCTTAGTTAATTATTCTCATGAAAGGGTACTAATAATGCTAACCAAGTTAACTGACTTATAATTATAAATATATACAAACAAAATTCAAAAAGTGAAAGAATAGTTGTCATATCCTAATTAACGACCAATTCAATTCAATTCTTGCCATTGACACATTCACATAATGCACACATTATGCACAAAATGTTAACGCTATGTCATCCTAATAAAAAACTAACAAAATATATATGTAGAATTCACATACAATTGATATATACAAATGCAAAATTCACACACACATGATATGCAATTGCATATACATTCCCGCACTTGAACAACACATTGTCCTCAATGTAAGAAAACAAAACAGTACAAATAAAGATAAATAACAATAAAGAAAAAATTAGAGCAAGAATATTTATAGTATTTTGGCAGTGATAGTGTGGGTGATATAATTTGGAGACACTCAATTCCATAAAATTCAACAAGTCACTCCCTACAAAATAAACATAAAAATAAAAATAACAAAGTATCAACAAAATAAATTGAAAATAAAAGAATCCTAATTCTTGGTTTGCCTCCTAAGTAGCGTTTAGTTAACATCATTAGCTTGACGTGCTCTACCTTATATCCTCATCCTAGGTCTATAATAATTGGTTTGATGCCACCCTTTTGTCCACATCGGAGTTTAGTAGCCTGTAAATAAGCTACATGTTGCAATATAATGAGGAAAATTTTGATAAAGTTAAGAAAACCAATTAAGTCCAATAATGTCCTTTTAAGTAACAAAGTATCAATAAAATAAGGAATAATGAATCTCCTCAAATCGTCTATTGAATCCAGCAATTTGTCTGGTAAGAAGATGAATTGCTCTTCTTCTTCCACAATCACCCTTGTCCGCTCTTCTTCTTCTTCATCCTCTTCTTGAGCAGAGACTTCATTATATTCTTCAAGCTCTATGTCCTCTGTCATTTGTTCCTCTTCTTCTTGCTTTGAAGATTCGTCTACATCAACTCTCATGAATGTGCTACCCTCCTTTGGATTTTTTAATACCTTATTCATATTAAATTTCACTTGTCCATCACCAATGCAAAGGATGAGGTTGCCTTAATGGACATCTACCAAACTCATATAGTGCTTAAAAAATGTTCTACTAAGAATCAGTGGACAATTTTGATCCTCTTCAAAGTTTAGCATGACGAAATGCACAGGAATGGTAAACTTGTCCACTTTTACAAGAACATCCTCCACCATGTCAAACGATTTCTTTATCGTTTGATTTGCCAACTGAATAAGCATATAAACTGACTTCACATCTCCTAGCCCTAATTTTCTGAAAATTGACAAAGGTATAAGAGTAATACTTATACCTAAGTCACATAAACATTTATAAAATTTTAAATTACCAACGAAACAGTGTGTAGTAAAACTCCCTAGATCTTTCAACTGTGAGGGCATGTAGTTGGTAATTATAGAGCCATAGCTTTCCGTCATGAAGATTGTTTGATTGTCATCCCAAGTCCACTTGCTTAATAATATGTCTTTGAGAAACTTTGCGTACGTGAGTACTGAAATTTAAGGGGAGTGATTGTTTTGTCATTTTTGTATTTCTTGCATTTTATATGATATGCTTAAATAAATTGATGTTATCTTCATGTATGGATATTCCTTTGATTTGGAATATCTCTTTTGTTCTTGATATTGATTTATGCTCTTTCATAAATGCTTATTTGACTATATTTATATACTCATATTTAATGTGAATTGCTTATTATTTAATAGTTTTATAGTATTTTTGGTACTTAATTCGCTTCAAGTGCATTTATGGGTGATAATTGCCTTCTTGGACCAAAAGGAGAAGAATTCGAATGAAATCATGGCATGGAATGAAGATTTGAAGCAACTTGAAGATATATGACCATGTATAGTGATTGTGTAAGTCTCTGTAAACATGTGAAGATTTAAAGAATTTTGTTCCAGTCGTGTGAAGTTACATGCCCGTGTATGTTGATATGCACGGTCATGTATGTTGCCTGTGTAAGTCTCTATGTCTATGTAAAATTGAAAATGTAGGTGTTTTTAGAGATACATGGTCACCTATACGCTTGTGTATGTTAATCCTGTATATCCCAGAAACCTTAGTTTTTACTATAAAAGGATGTAAATGAAGGCAAAATAAGGAGAGCTGAGTTTTTTTAAGAGATTTTAAGTCATATGAAACGGAGAGAGGTGACAATGCTGAATAAGGGATGAGGAAAACAGAAGAATATGTTAAAAGAATTGATAAATAACAACATCCAATCAAGTTTTACAAGAAGATCCAATCAAAAAAAGGAGATTTAGAATTATGATTTATTTGTTTTCTTTTAATTTTTCTGTATGTTTATCTTTGGTTTTGTTTTCTATAAGTAGGAACTAAATTTGTTTAGTGCCTAGGTGTGATGAATGCTAAGTTATGATAACAATATGATTTGATCTTTTATTTAATACAATTTTATTAGTTGGTTTATTGTGATTCAATTATGCGTTTTATTCTTGTTATAATAAATCCGAAATATTAGTTCATGATTTGATTTCATATGATTAAGATTGAGAAATCCTTTTGTATAAATATATCTACCATAATTGGAAGGATTTGCATGCAAACCTAGAGATAGGTCAACATAAATCCTTTAAATTAGGGTCAAAACTAATAGTGAAATTCATAAATCGATAATACAATCCTAGGGGTTTAAACTAGAAAGATTTCTGGTAAGCCATTGATGGATTAGTTGTTAATAGTCTTGAGAAAGATATTAACATAAGATAGGAATTTTTGCGGTCCAATAATCAGTAATATATTTCATGATAAATGGTTAATATTTAAGGATTCTTAGGAGGATTCATCACTTAGGTACTATTATTTGATATCGAATTTTCTTAGTAATTTCCTAGTTCTAAGTTTAGTATTGTTTAAATCTTAGTTTATTTGTTTAGTTTAATTTTTAATTAAATCCACAATATGATTCAATAGTTAGATAATAGAAAAAGGTTAATTACTAGTACTTATAATCCTTGTGAGATTGACCACTATTTGCCTGTTCTAGATACTGCTATGCCGTGCACATGCAGTTTTTATTATTGATAATTTCTTATAAGCATAGAAAGCAATCAATCACTCTTCATATTGAATAATGTTTTATGCATGAATTAAGAGAAGCTAATCACTATCTTCAATTATATTTGTTTTTTTAACTTCATTATTGTTCTCTAATATCACATTATCAAAAAGGGGAAAATTATAGAACCAAGGGAGGTTCCAATTGATATTTTGATAATTAAAAAACATACTTACTACTAACGTGTTTATTATTTTGATGTAAAGAAATATTAGAACAAAATGTAGTCATAAACTGAAGAAGATAGTGTATGAAGTCAATAAAGGCAAGTTGAAGTTTGTAATTGATGAAATGAAGATCAAAATAAGAACAATAGGAGATCAAGGCTCATTAAGTTTAATTTACATCTTGTGTTATTTGTTGTAAGCTCATTTTGTTAATTTGATGATCCAAAATGCTTACCATGCATAATCATTGCATGAATCTTTACATTCATCAAGAGGCATTGAAGTTTTTGGTTTTAATATAAAAGCCTCTTAATCTTTCAAATATTCTTTGTGGAACATTTTGGGAAGTGTTTAATCATGTTTGGATTAAACCAATAGGTTTTAAGCATTTGAAGTTTCTAAAATTATGTTTTTAGGGTGATTAGTCGACCTATATTGGTTATTGGTTGATCTATTGGGTTAATAGTTGAGCTATATAGATTAAAGTTGTTAAATTTGATCTTATGAGATTTTGTGGCAATATTGGTTGATGCATTGACCTATATAGTATAATGGTTGACCAATGTTCCAATGGCTAGTGAATCTAGTGCTATAAACACATACCGGTCGATTAGTATGCTATACTGGTCGATCAGTGCACTATATATAGTTGTTGTAATGGCTAATTCTTGGCTCCAACGACTATTTTGGGCTCCAAAACATTATAATAGGTATTTTCTTACTGGTTTTAGCATCAAGAATTTTTTGGGTGTTGTATACACTTGTTTCAAAGAATTTTTTAAATCATTTGAGTATAATTGTGTTACATTTGTGTGAGTGAGCTATTTTGGAGTTATCAAGTCATAAAGTGAGACATTTTTTAGTTGTAATACTTTGTTGGGGTGTTGAAAATTGTACTTGGGGGTGATCTAATTGGTGTTAAGGTTTTTATTCACCTTGGAAGAAGATTGTAAGAAAGGTTTCCCTTTACCATAAAAGATTGTAAAAAGGTTGTTCTTCACCTTAAAAGAAGAATTATAGTGAAATTTCAAAAAGAGTCTTAGGAGCGGACATAGATAAGGATTGTTTGCTGAACCATTATAAATCGATTTGCACTCTCTCTTCCCTATCCTCTTTAATTTATTGCTTAATTATTTAATTAATTTATATTAAGCAATTTTCTCCTCCTTGTTTATATTGATTGTTATTAATTGAACACATTGGTTAGAAAAATTGTTAAATTTTGTAAATACCCAATTCACCCTCCCTCCTGGGTGCCATTAGGGACTAACAATAATAAAATGACATTGATGCAAAGTGTCGTCATACACGAGTACTATATGGTTGAATACTAGAAAAAAAAATAGCTATGGGATTATTTATTTCTATGAAACTTCATTCCATAAGCAAGAACCAAAGATCTCTACAAACTAGGGATTCAGTGTCAAGAAAAAATGATTCAAAGAAAAAAATTTATGACAAGTTATGATAGCACTTCCAATAAGTGTACTTAGTTAACTTTTAACATTAAAGTGGAGCTCTTGTTTTTTCTTTTTTTTTCAGATCTGTTTATCCCGCAAGTTTTTAGTTGCTTAGTTTGTTTCTTTTATAGAAAGATGTCTCTATCTTCGTTAGATTCTAATAAGACAAAACTAGTTAACATAGCTAGTTTCCTCCTTTTAACTCACCTTCAAATCTTCCTTCTCGGGCAAACCATACACCATCTCAGGCTCTCTCTTCAAACCTCAAGCCTTCTTTTTTAGACTCCTTGAACTTACCTTAACCAACTTAACCATCTCCTTCACCTTAATCTGCTTCCTTGACCCACTGCCTCACTATTAAGTTAAATTGGTGCTAAGTTATTGGTGGCTCCTCTACTTCATACAAGCTTCAGTATTATCCCCCACCATAGTACTTGATAACCTTTTATTATGATCTAATCAGGAGTTTAAATTAGATAGTGATTTATTTATAATGTAATCGTATAAGAATCTAAATCATTTGATTCATGACAATAAACTTCATAGATTTAAAACGTTATAGAATATCACTTAATATATTTATTTAGGCCAAAAGTGCAAATCATCTTCAATATTTTATAAATGTCTTAAGTCTCTACCACTAACTTTAGTATTAATTTACTTCCTAAAACTATTAAAGCAATGTTGATTATACGGGATCAAATCTTCCGTACTCATAACCCTGTGTCAACCCTATTCTAGACGATCTCATCCACACAAATAGATGAGATCCAAAGAAATGTATGGATGAGATCATTTGGAATAAGATTGGCACAGGATTATGAGTACAGAGGATCTCGTTTCTGATTATACCCAAAATATTGTGCAAAGTAATATTAGAAATAATGGCAGCAATTCACTTGATTCTTTTGTAAAATATTGAAGTGCAATTCACATATTTAATCAATTTTTTAAAAATCATTTTTAAAATTAGGTCAGCCGTGACGACTTTAGATTTTCTAAATGCAACATTAAATTACTAGTGCAGAACAAGAGTTGACCAATGTTTAAAAAGTGTTTGATTGAGAAGAAGCCAGATAAATCTGACTTAGTTGATAAAATCACCACAGAGATGCAAACAAAAACAGCAGAAGCGAAGATGATTAGTCCATATATTGCACTCAACGTCGCCAAGTTTATCAGATCAACATCACGCTCTCATTCTCCGCCCCATCGCAAAAAAAAATTTGGCAACGGCAACACTTCTGCCTCACCTCAAAATCTATCTCACAATCTCAACCACAAAGACTGGCTTTCTCCTAATCAAGTTCTCGAAATCTTCCAAAGCATTCAGGACCCATGTTCTGTGATTTTCTTTTGGAATCAGTATACTGCAAGAAAAGACTACAAGCCCAACGAAGCTATATACACTTCTGTCATAAACAAGCTTGGACAGGCCAAGAATTTCGACGCCATTGATAATATCATGGGGAGGATTAAAGATGAAAGGAGATGTCGTCCTTTATCCGACCACTTCTTTTACAACGTTATCAAGATTTATGGGAACGTAGGTAGCCGGATCAAGAGAGCGATCGATACCCTTATTGACATGCCAAAGGGTTATAGATGTTGGCCAAGTGTGAAAACTTTTAATCTAGTGTTGAACATGCTCGTGTCGGCAAAGCTTTTTGATGTGGTTGATGAGGTATATGTGAGAGCCACGATGTTGGGTGTGGAGATCGACGCTTGTTGTCTTAATATTCTTATTAAAGGGCTTTCTGAAAATGGGGAGTTGGAGGCTGCACTCCATGTGCTCGACGAATTTCCCAAGCAAAGGTGTAGGCCAAATGAGAGAACGTTATCGACGCTAATGCATGGGTTCTGCAAGGGCGGGAAGGTAAAAGAGGCTTTTGGGTTACTTGAGAGGATGGAAAGGGAAGGGGTTTATGCGGATACCATTACTTTTAACGTGTTGATTATGGGGCTGAGGAAGCAAGGAAGAGTTGAGGAGGGAATGCAACTTTTGGAGACGATGAAGTCAAAAGGGTGCGAACCTAATGAGGGGTCGTATCAACAGGTTTTGTATGGTTTGCTTGATGTGGGGAGGTTCTTGGATGCAAAAGAGTTTATGAGCGGGATGGTTAAAGAGGGATTTAATCCTAGTTTTGCATCTTATAAGAAACTCATTGATGGACTTTGCAATGAGAATAAGATAAGGGATGTTGATTGGGCTTTAAAGCTGATGGTTAAACAGGGTTTTATCCCGAAGGTAGGGACGTGGAATCATGTTTTAGAGTGCGTCTTTTATGGGAAAGCTTTGGTCTAGTTGTTGATACATGATAACATTGCTGCTTACATCTGCATGCTTATACTGAAACGTCGTTTGCTTGAATTGATACAAAGGGCACAACTTTTAGGAAATGATCGATTCACCATATAATCATCTTTTTTTAGTTTGGTTTACCATTTAAAGATTAGACTGTTACTTACAAGTTTGATGCAGCAACTGCAGGCAGAAGTCAAGGTGTAAATAATAAAGTAACTTCTATAAATTAATATTATTAAAACATATATAATTTAATAATTCAAATTCATTAATTTTATTCTCACAAATACTTAAATTTTGTATTTTTTCAATTTATTCAATTAAATATAAACCACTAAATCAAATGTTCATATTACAATTCTAAAGTTCTGATCTTAAAATTTTTAGTTGCAAGACAGGTTAGGAATAAAATACAACTAAATTTAAATTTTAAAAATGTTACAATAGTCATATTTTGAGACAATATCAAATTTATTTATACATATCTCTAATTTTAACAAATTATTAATTTATATATACGAGACATCAAGGTTATATAGATTTTTTATAAAAAGTATTATTTTATTAGTTCAAAACTATCAATATATTAATCCAACTCCTAATTTTAAAAAGATTATACAGTAGAAAAAATTATTAATTTACTGAGGCTTCATATTTAATGTTGTTACAACTGCATGACCTCGACTCAGATCTGTTTAACACGGCTCTTCAAATCTTATGCACAAGAGATGACAATAACTGAGTTTTTCAGTGATGGCATCTATATATAGCTATTTACGGACACAAAACCTCAGCTTGATGATAAGTACTTAGCAACATAGATGAACAATTTTGGATGGTCCATGGCAAGAGAAAATCTTCTTCAAAGAAGTTGCGAGTATACATGTTAAGTATTCTGCCAAAAGAACAATTAAAGAAATGCGGGGATCGAAACAAGAAGATAAAATCTATGGAAAATTTGCAACCGCAGCTACTTGCAAACCAACTTCGTAACTGATAACCATTTCTCCATAGATAATGCATTCCCTCTTTCTATAGTTCACTAAAGGTTCTGATATGGATCAACGCACCAAGTCTAAATTTTGATGTTAAAATAATCTGGATCAAAGTGATGTAATCTTACATATCCATCTTCTCCTCCGCTTGAGAAGCTACAAGTCACAAAGTAAAATAATTAGCACGTCAGCTCACAAATTATGCAAGAATGAAACATAATGACTGACAACAAGAAAGTAGAATAATCAAGAAAGATCCTGAATTTTGTTGTGCAAGTATTAACAAACTGCTGCGTCATGTCACTTGGCAACAATGATAAGCTTATGCCCGTCATAGGTTCACCATAGACTACAAAACACTCACAAAGACAACTTGAACAGATACAAATAAGTCGGGACAGAATGAAAGATGAATTGCTATGGAGGTTCAAAGACAACTTGAACAGATACAAATAAGTCGGACAGGATGAAAGATGAATTGCTATGGAGGTTCCCAAATTTCTGACCACCGAGAATGCATTAAATTACTATAAAGAGAATACAGAAGCTTCAAAGGGAAAAAAAGTCCACAGTAAACAGAAAAATGCTGGAGCTGGCAATCAAAAAGACGTCTTAAAATCACCATGTAATGATTTTGTGTTGACTAAAAAACCACCATCAGATTTCAGCAAGAATTGAGTGTGAGCATGCTACTGAGCAATATATTACTGAGTTGAAGAGCATGTTTTGGTAAAAATAAATTACGAATAGTCTAGCCTATCATTCTTTAAGGATTTAATTTCATGATCAATTTGGTAATATCACAGACAAACCATGCAAGCTTCCTCCCCTAGCCCGTGTTTCCCACAAATTTTATCATACAGTACCATGAAATGGATTAAGTCCCAGTTCAATAGTCGGAATACAATCATCTTTGGCTAGCAATAACCATTTCTGCCTTAATGCAAACTCAGACCATAAAAGTTCATATATAACTAACTAAAATTTATTCAAAAAATTAAAAAAGGATTGTAACATGTGACATATACATAGGTATTGAGATGGCCCCACACCAGACATCTAAATCTTTATTCTGTTAACTTCTTTTAATCACAGCTCCATCAGAAATATATAAGCCACCTCAACACTTTCACAACACCCAAGAAATTTCATACACCAATTATGATATTTTTAATGTTAGGAAATAAATTTGAATGTAAGCTGCTGAGGAAAAGAGAGAAAATTTCATCGGTGAAAAGGGAAAGAGAAAGGTTAATGGTGCCACCACAACCAGTTAATCAACTTCCATGTAGTACTACCATCCAGTTACCATTAACCTTTTAATCAACTTCCATGTAGTACTACCATCCAGTTAGTTAGACTCGTAAAATCGTAATCAGGTAAAGGAAATCTCAGTAAATTTTATCAGACAAATTATGCAAGGATTTTAGAATTATGTAGGCATAAAAAGATGTAAAGGCACAGAATAGTGCTCTAGAGAAGCTCAGATTAGACATTAATTTGTTCAAAGCTAAAAATAACATAAACTGTTGGATAACAAAATAACAAACTTTAAAAGTAGAAACTCTGCATCAGATCCTATCTACAACAATACAAAATGTACAGGGGCATAGAAGCAGCAGATTTACCTTTTTCCATCGGGATTGAAGGCCAAAGCATTTATGGGTCCAAAATGCCCTTTCACACCTCCAATTTCCTCTTGTAGTATCTGAGCATGAAAAGCCAGCAAATACAAATCAAAAGGTGTCCAAACAATCGACTTTCCAAATACATAGAAATAAAAAGTGATAAGTTTAAGTTAACCTTGTCGTAGAATTTTGCTTCAAACTTTCCAGCACGATGATCTGTTGTAGTGACAGCTGATGCATCCTGACCACCTCCAAGCACAACCTGTACAGCAAAGCAGTCAAGATCTTGAAAAATTAAGCATAAAACTTATACGTGCATGGCCATATTGATCAGGTGTATCAAATTTTATAGGAAAAACTTTGCTGCCTGACCCCAAACTGATTTGGAAAATCCATCAATAAGTCCATTCTACAATAGGGCATCGAAACTAAAGAAATACTCCCATCCTATTAAAGTGGCTAATCTATAACCTAGAACTTGGGCTTTTTATTGCAACACTCTAATCAATGAATCATGAGACCTTATCAACAAAATATAGGGGTAAATAATTTATATTTAACACAATGAAAACATAAACAGGTAAGCACACAATAAAAATTAGCAGGAACAAAATTAAACTAAAATGGCTAAGCACATCCAAGAAAGGGATCACATTAAAACCCTGTAACAAAAAAACAAAAAGATGCTCAATGTACAGATAGGATGATTCCAAATAATTTATCCATACATGATCCAGAAGCGGCGACATTGCAACAGCATTGACTGGACGCTCTGTCACATATGTCTTGATAAGAGTCAATGATCTTGTATCCCAAAGCTAAAAATTGCACAAAGAGAAGTGCATCAGGTTATAAGCATCAGTTGAAAATAAAAATTGAGGCAAAAGATCAAGAAGAATGATAGCCTCCCACCTTAGCAGATTTATCTGCAGAGCCAGTAACAAAGTGGGAACCATCAGTAGATTTTGTAAGAGAAGTTATTGGCCTCTTGTGTCCAATTTCACGATCAGACTCTTTCAGCAGTGTTCCAGTCTGCAAGTTTAAAACAATAGCCTGACTGAACTTCTAAGTTTGAGATCCATAATATAAATAGAACTCACAGAGCTGACCAAAGTATACGAACCAGGTTCCCAAATGGCATGAACTAAAAAGTTAAATACTTAGGAAAACATCTTTTGGATGTTTTTTAAACCAAGAGAAAATTAAGAAAATGGGACAACAAGGGCTTCCACTTAGTTTTCAATGTTCTAAACAGAGAAATGACACTTTTTGACAACAAACTCTTTCTTCTCTTTCACATATACACTACGGTTTTCTTTAATGCAAATTGAACCCGTTCAGATCTCCAAATATATTTTACAACTATGGTCTACTTCCATAATGAGTTAGGATTATTAAAACCAGAAAAAGTAAAGAATATCCTTTCATTAAGACAGTTATACTGAAAATTGGTAAGCAAATAGATCGTTTATTTTGTGCTGGAAATAAAAACAAAGTTATCATGAACAATGCAAGGGCTAAATCAATAAACTTCTATCTTTCTCTTGAATATTCTTCCTCAAAATATTGACTTCGACTCAAATCTCAATTAACAAAATTTGAACTTTTTCACTCCTCCAATCGTTTCCAACTTCTAGTTCTTGTAAGAAAAATGCAACGGTATCTCCACATCTTGGGGCAAAGGAAACTGTTTGCAAAGCTCCTACTTAGATTAGAATTAGCTAAAGACTTTTCAAAGTCTGTCAAAAACAGCCTAAAGTAACTACCCATGGGAACCGAGATGAAAAAAGAAAACTTGCCTCAGAGTCCCATATACGAACTACAGCATCCTCTCCAGCACTTATGATAGTTTTGTTCAGAGGACCCCAAACAGCTCTGTTAATTCTTCCCTGAGGGCCTTTAAGCACAAGTACAGATTTACCAGACTCTACAAAATGGCAAAAAAAGCCTCGCTTAATTCGGCATAAGTACATATTAATCAAATTTGGTAGCCATTTGGACATTAAAATGTGGAATGTGTAAATCCCCAAATTTATCGAGAATTTGAAACAGGTGGTACACCTATAGACCTTGACCAAAAAAAAATGTTCCATGAAAACCATAAATAAGTGAATAAAGCATGGGAATGGAAGGAACTAGAGAAGTTCAGAAAAAGCAAATACAAATAAAATTTTCATTATTGCTTATCATATCGATAAAACAACCTTCCAAACAATAACTTATTTTTCTTGCATGTACAAATGCAAACCCTCGGAATTGAAATTTCCAAATTTCTCGCAACATTGGAGCATCCATAATAGCATTAACAGATACGTCGACATAAAAATAAATTAGAAATAGTGCAGCCAACATCATGAGCACAAGGTAACACAGTTGCCATTGGACATGGCTATTAATAATAAACAATATACACAACAAAACGCAGTAGTAAAAAAACATACGGTCTGCAGGATCTCTAGCAATGCGCTTAACATGAATGGCTGAAGACAACTCCATGAAAGGGTCAGTAGTGATAAGAGCAAGCTTATCACCCACAGAAAAGTCCACAGACCGAGCAGGAGAATCGAAATTGAAAGTGAACAACTGAGCCCCACTTTTAACGTTCCACAGCTTTGCTGTCTGATCCGCACTCCCCGTAATTAGCTGCAATGAATCTCCTGAAAAGGATTTTAAAAATTATTTATTCAAGATACACATAAAAAAAGTAAACAATTCAACAAAAGAATTTAATGAGCTGCTAAGAATTTCAGAGAAAAGAAAGAGAGTACTTGATACATCGCAAGACCAGACTGCGCCGTTGTGGCCGCGGAAAGTGCCCAAGCGCTCGCCGTTGTCAGCAAACCAGACGGTGGGGTTGTGGTCCTTGGCGCAGGAGAACAATAAATCACCTTCCCTGTTGTACTTGAGGAACGTCAATGGCCTTTCATGGCCTTTCATCAAAATCGGTCTCATGGCTGCAACAAGAAGAATAAGAAGAGGGAACTGATGTGAGTTTTCTGCCGAAGAGAAGGAACCTATTAAGGGTTTTAGAAGGCAGGCATAGTCGGTCAGGTGGTTTGTACAAATTTTGATTTTGGGCTTTCAATTACAGATACTGCACTGACCCAATATGCGATGTCCCACGCTGCTTTAAAAGCGATGATAGTTTGTAATTTTCAAAGATTTAAGAACCTGCCGAATATTATACGGTAAAAAAAAATTTTAAGATTTAAAGGTTTGATTAAGATTAAACTATTATAAAACTAGCATATAATTAATAAGAAGCGAAAATTTTAACTTAGTCAATTTTTCAATTCAGTTTAATTTACTTTAATAACTTTTATTATAAAATAAATAAATTTATTAATTATTAATTTAATTTTCACAAATTAATTACTTTTTATAAATCACAATTAATTAATTAATTTTTATTTAATAATTTTTAATTAAATTTTGATGGATAAAAATAATCTTTTTAAATTTTATTCAACCTTTAACTAATTTTATAATATTGTAATATTAATTGAACCTTTTAAATCTTAAATCTCTTACCTTATCAATTTAACATCCGGTTCATTTTTTTAAATATTAAAAAATACAAATTTTGAAAATTTATGTTGCACAATATTAAAAAAAATTCATTAAAATAGACTAAAGCGTTCATTTCTGATAAAATAACTTGGTTTTTCACATTTGAAAGATATCATCATTTAAAATTTTGGATCTTTGCGTCTTAGTGCATGCCAACGTTACTCTTGTAAATTGTTATGTTCATTTCACTTGTTGACAAGTGTTATCACTTATCACCTATCTCTCTGCTTCTGGTTATGTTTTCTTTTTTAATTGTTTTTGCCCTTTTGCTTCACCTTTCTACTGCAAACCACTACCACTGTCATCCTACTTCTTGATTTTTTTCTTTTTTATACTGTCTTCGTCATTTTGCTTCATCTTTCTACTACAAACCACCGCCACTGTTGTCCTCCTCAACTGTCATTCCCAACTCTTCACTAGAGTAGACATTGACAATCATTTTAAAAAACTTGAATCCCAAATATGTCGTTATAGTCTTTATGTCACTAACCATAAACTCTTTGTAAGACGCATCGAGTAATAAACCGACCGATTTTTATTGAAAACAGTTAAGAGTAAAAATTGAACCAAAAACGAGAACTAACCGATTCGTACTTATCCT
This sequence comes from Erythroxylum platyclados, assembly GCA_027563515.1. Classification (NCBI taxonomy): domain Eukaryota; kingdom Viridiplantae; phylum Streptophyta; class Magnoliopsida; order Malpighiales; family Erythroxylaceae; genus Erythroxylum; species Erythroxylum platyclados. The sequence continues at coordinate 12,046,736 of JAOQMM010000004.1, forward strand.
GGTTGAACCAATCAGTCCGGTCCGGTTTTTATATCATTGGTAATTTTGGATCTTCATTTCTAACTTATCTTTTTTTCGAAAATTAAGTGATACATATATATTTAAAAGAAGTTGTACAAAGTTTTCAAGGTTCAAAGTAAACTAGTTATAAAAGCATTGAAGACTAAGCTTCATGATTATAAGGATTTTGCAAAATTAGCACATTAGTCATCTTTCCTTCATGTTTATGGATAACTCTTCCATTAATTGTCTAGCTATCATTAAGAGTCTACACTGCATGTATATTTGCTGGAAAAGTGTCTCTTTGCTTCTCTTCTTCTTCCTAAAAATTCTAAAGTTCCTTTCTTGCCGTATGTAATATATTGTAGATGAAAAGTTGATCTTGACTGCTTTGTAGTTTGCTTTGTTACCATTTTGAGGTTTTCTATCAAGTGAATCAAATCATTCCATGAGCTGGTTGTTTTCCAAATAAAGAGTAATTTCTACATTTTGTTCCATATGTTTGATGTATACTTGCATTTTACTAGCAGATGATTTTATAAACAAACCAAACGTAAAAAAAAGAACATAATCACACATTCATGCAACATGCAATAATGAGATAATGACATCAAATCTTATGGAATCAATTTAACCACAAACATCAATCATTCAAAATGTGCCAACATACTATCTTATTCC
>JAOQMM010000004.1:12057466-12076559 GCA_027563515.1 Erythroxylum platyclados
CATGAAAGTTAGGCAATAAATGGATTAATCCAGATTTTAACTCAAAAGTAACATGTTCAGCAAAATTAGGAAATGTACTGCATATGGGTCTTTGAGTTAAATCTGGTGCAGCCAATTCTCTCAATGTTCTTAGATTTGCCATAGTAGCTTCGGATTTAGATCGTGGGTCTACTACTGAAGACATTCTTGCTTCTCTTCTTAACCTCTATAGTGTTCTCTCGATCTCCGAATCAAGTTGCTCAATTTCTTTACTACAAGATCTGGTTACTACCATACATCAACACTCACAAACTTTTAAAATTTAACAAATAATCAAAAAGAAAATAAATAAAAACAAAAATTAATCACAAAACACTAACTAAAATAAATTACGAAAATTAAACTACCACACTCCCCGGCAACGGTGCCAAAATTTGACAGCGTGTGTTGAATGCACTATAAAATTTACTTGACTCTGCACACTAAAATTTGTAGTTATGCTGAGTCGGGATCGAATCCACAGGGAATGTTCGGTTAATTTTTGTAACAAAATTAATCGATGTAAGGAAAATATAAAAAGGGGGGTTTTGGATTTTTAGCAATAAAAAATAAAATAAAATAACATAAAATGAAAGTAAACTATCAAAAACAAATTAAAACTAGCAATTAAAACGATTAAAGTGTAAAATAAATGAAAGGTCCGATTCTAGGTTCAATCTTGGCCTAAGCATGATCAAGCATATTTCATCATTCTAACGTCTTTACAACTCTTTTTGGATTATTGATCTGTGACTAATGGAACGTTCTACTAATCTCGGTTTGCCCTTAGGCAGTGTTTAATCAAGATACGATCATTAATTAAACCTAACTACCAAATAACCTAGGATGCGAACTCTAGATTTAATTTGGCAGCTGCGTTATGAAATGGAAAATAATCAATTTAAGCAGTAACCTCACACGTTTGGGTTTCTAACCTAAGTTGTGTTGTTCCTAACGATACAGGATCATTAGAAGCTACTAACAAAAATCAAAAGTAACAATTAAGGATTAAATTTAATGTTTTAGTAATAGGTTCGAAATATAATAATCAAAATAACATATTCTGATTATCTATCCAAAACTCGATTCAAATCACTGCAAACAACACAACAATCCGAAAAGAAATTGCAACATTAAAACGATAAAATTAAATCAATCGTGACTTGGCTTCGACATCTCCATTGAACCAGCTCGGGAATTTAGCTTTCCATCTCCATCATCAAGCTTTCATTCTCAGCCATCGTCTCCATCTCGATGTTGAAGAATAAAGAGGAAACTCTGAGAAAAATCGCTGCTCTGAAAAGAAACGAAGACCACGCATTCAACCTCCGTACTGTACTATATTTCTGCTTTTCTACGTGTACGCTCTCCCATTGCTTCTGTTCTCGACTCCTATGTACTATTCTGCGTCTGCCGCCCCCTTCGTCCCTCTCACTGCGCCTGCCCACTGTTTCTGCTCAACACTCTCCCTGCACTACCGCCTCTCCTGTGCCAATTCAAACAAAACCTTTAAACGCAGACTTGAACAACATATATATATATATTTTTTATTTTTTACATTTCAAAAATCAGAAAAATATGAAAATTTAAAAGATAGCTTCAACGAACATGCTTTCGGATTACTTTAGCTTCTTTACTTCTGAGATGTACATAAAATTAAATATGAATTAAAGTGAGTATCCTAAGCGTTTTTATGTCATTAATCGCTAAGTATTATGGAATAATTAAACAATCAATTAAGCACATATCAGCAGTTGGTGTATTAGTGGAACTATATATAGCACTCAAAGGACTCAAAAGCTTCTTAGATTACTAACTATCCAGTCTCAAGTTAATACCCTAATCAAGGGTAACCAATGGTGTAATGTTCTGGGATGTTTATAATAGATCATACCTAACCATAACCTAAATATGGGAAGGTAGTTGGCTCATTCATTCAATCCGTTTACATACCTATCCTGAAGAAGAATTATAAGGTGTATGGGACAAAAGTTCATCTGGTATAAACAAGTATGGAGTAAAACTTTTCTACCTGGGGTGTCATTTACACTATGTCTAATTATGATAGATGGATTGGCAAATCTAGATAAGTTACAATATCTAAATATCACCAATAGGTGGTTTCTATATAGGTTAAGCTACGAAGACCTCCCACACCTATTCTTCAAGTTTGACTTTTATAGGGGGAGATACTATTTTTAATGTGGATAAAGGGAGATAGGTAGGAGCTTCTCTAAGGATGACAAAAAGATCTTCTTGTAAGTGTTTGTTGCTTGCATTTACTTGATTTGAACAATTATTTTTTCACAAGGAATCAATGAAGTTCAGTGAAAGAATGGCGTAATCCTGGAGAGTGTAAACCTTGATAGTGGCGAGGATCTCTATGAATTAACATCTAAATCTAAAATAATTCATTAGAATGCTTGCATATAGATTTATACTATTATCCACAATAGTAAAAAGTTATATAAAGACAAAAAAAACTAGAACATGCATGCATTAAATTTAGGCAAAAGGATATACGGACATATATACATGTAAGGAAGGTAGTAGATTGCTTGCAGGAGGCAAACTATAGTTAGTCAAACAACAAACTTCTACAATGAAAAAGCAAGAGGAGGAAGTATTAGTGAAGGGAGGGTGCACCTAATCTAGGAAAACAATGTCAGAAGGTACTAGGCATAAAATAATTCTACAAAAAAGGAGAAACAACTAAATAAGGGAGAGAAACAAACATTATCAATGCAATAGAGTTCCTCATGGTGGATGGCACATAGTGTTGAGGAGGAATCTCAACTTTTGACAGTAAGAGGCCATGCAACCTGAGAGAAAGACACTTATCAAGGGATTGGATTAGTTTATTAAATCCTTCAATTAATACGATTATTTAATTTATAAAAAACAACGAGCCAACTAATTTTAAGAATAAACGATTATAAATGTAAAGTTGAAGATTAATTTAGTGAAAATAATCTTAGATGTGCTAAAAGTAACTTTTTAGGTTGAGTTTAAGAATTTTAATCTTAATTTTGTTTGTAAAAATAGAAAAATTCATTATATCCTTTTATTTAAGGTAATATAAAAATATTATCTCAAAATTTTGCAAACTTTATTTGCTTTTAGAAGTAAAAAGAATTGTTTGGAATTGTTATGAGGCAATATACAAATATCATCTATGCATGTCCATATGCGTGTAAAAAAGGAACATTGCATTTCTGGCATGTACATTTGATGGATTATGAATTATGAATTTTATAAAATTGATATCTAGTTTACCTAACTATTGAAATTTTAATTTAGGATAAATTATATTTCTTATATGAGTTTCATTAAAAATATCTTGATTATTTATTTTTAAAATTAAATAGCATTATATTTGAAAGTTTATAAAAGCCTACCCAATCATTGATTGATTTTCCCAAGTTTCATTAATATTGATGACTGTCACGTTGTATGGAATAACTTTACAACCACATTAGACAATTTGATTGAATTGGAAAATATTTTCCTTTAACCTTATTTTTCTCTTCTGTCTGCATCACTCGTGTACTTCCATTATTATTTTTAATTTAGGGAAAATACAATTATCATTATTAGGAACTCTTCCAAATCAGGAATTGCAAGAATTAGATTATACAGCACAAGGCATTAACGGTTAATAGTTCTAAAGCATAGATGGATATAGTTTTAATCTAAAAGTTGACATGAAATGATTACAAATTTGAGAGAAAAGTCATAAATAAGCTAAGTGTGGGTTGCTACTAGGCTGAGGTTTGGGTTGTTGCACATCTGCACTCGAAAATGGAAATTTATTCTCCACAAAATGAACATCTCAAGAAACAAAGAATTCATTTGTATCAAAGTTATATAGCCTCCAACCGTTTTGAGTATGTGTGTAACCAACAAAAGCACAACGTCTACTATTTGACGCAAATTTATCTTTGTCTCGATTCTTGCTATGAACATAATACAAACACCCAAAAGTCCAAATAGGTGCATAAGAAGGAGGTTTCCTAAACAACACTTTATAGGGAGTTTTTCCATTATTAAGCATGGTTGGTGTGCGATTAATTAAATGTCCCGTAGTGAGAATACACTCTCCCCAAAAACTTATATGTAAAGAAGCCTAAAATCTAAGTACTCTAACAACATTCAAAATATGTTGGTGCTTTCATTCAATTCTCCCATTTTATTGCGGAGTTCCAACACAAGAAGTTTGGAATATTATGCCATGTTGTGTAAAATATGATTTAAGAGGGCTAAATTCAGTACCATTGTCACTACGAAGTAGATTAACACATGTGTGAAATTGAGTTTTGACTACGACACAAAAATTTTGTATAATACCCACTACTTCTATCTTGTCAGCCATTAAATAAACCCAAATAACTCTCGAAAAATCATCAACGGTAGTAAGAAAGTAATGAGCACCATAGAAAGAAGTGGTCTGATATAGACTCCACACATCGCAATGAATTAAAGCAAAAGGCTCAATTGCTCTACTATTGGTCAAAGGCTCAATTACTATCACGAGTTTGTTTTCCACATTGAAAAATATCATAAGCCTTATTCTTGATATCATGACCATTACCACTAACACAAGGAACTAAGTTCAAAACTTGAAAAGAAGAATGTCCTATACGCCTATGCCATAGTTCAAAAGAGTCTGAAGCCATTACACGATGCACATGAGCCTACGTCACGCCTCAAAAATAGTACACCCCGTCCTGCTGCTCACCTACACCAATTAGGGTCCTCAAAGTGCAGTCATGTATCATACACAATTTATCAGTTAATGTTATAACATACTTAGCATCAAGTGGCATCGTGCCAACAAAACAAGATTACAATTCAACTGAGGCACATATAAAACATGTTTTAAAATCAAACCACTGCCAAGGTCGATGATGGCTTCTAGGACTGCATTAGTCGTATCTCCATTAGGAAGAGTCACTGGTGATGGAACGAGTTCATGCATATTTTAAAAAAAATGTTGATTTCCCGCCATTTGTTGTGAAGCACTCATATCTAATAACCATTAAGATTTCAATTGCTTACCAGATAATTTTTCGTTCTTGGAATTAGACATCTTATAGGAGTTGATCATATTCATCAAGGTAGCCTAATCATCATTGGAGAGATTAGGAAAGCTAACTCGATCATCAGAAGTTACCCGAGCATCAGTGGCACCCGAACTTCCATTTGCTTGCGAAACATTTGTCATGACTTGTGCTACTCCTACCATACGTCCTCTATCTGTAGTGCCTCATGGACCAAGGCCTCGGCCACCAGAAAACCACCAATCTGGGTACCCATTGATCTAAAAGCAATCTTTCATCAGATGTCCATTCTTCTTATAGTGAGAACACACCAATGACGACCTCTCTCCTTTAGCAGCTACTTGGGTAGCCAATGACGTCAATTATGGTGATGGAGGTGCTTAAATAGTGAACCCAACAGCCTCCACCCTGTCCTCTCTTTCCTTTACAACCTACTTATGTCTCTCCTCTTGGGTCACAAGGAAATAAGCCCTACTCAATGTGGGCAATGGATTCGTACTTAGAATATTTGTATGTAACCCACCATATAGGGTCGTGTCTAGCCCCATCAAGAATTCATGAATTTTTTCCTTCTCCCGCTGTTCAAGAAATTCTTTTGCTAGATTGCAAGTGCATTTGTCACATCGACAAATTGGAATGCTCGTATAACCGGCAAGCTCCTCCTATATCACCTTCAATTTCCTGAAGTAAGTGGCGACTGAGAGGCTTTTTGATTTGCAGTTGGATATCTTCTCCTTAAGTTGGTGTACAAGCATAGCGTTCCCAGCTAAAAGCCGCTCCTTTAGATCATCCCACAAATTCTTAACACAGTCCATGTATGTCAACATAGAGCGTAAGGTTGGATGAATCGAGATCACAATCCAGTGGACAAACATTGAATTGATGCTCCACCAATCATCAATCTCCGTTGATTCGTAATCTGAATTAGCAATCGTGCCATCAATAAAACCACCTTGGCTTTTGGCCTTAAAGGCGTTCTTCATCGCCTTTGCCCATTCATCATAATTCGATTTACCTTTGAGAACAATCCTGCTTATATTCATCCCCGGATTGTCCCCTAGATGAAGGTAGTATGGTGAAGTTGAATCAAGTGTTTTGGACTTCTCCTCCTCTCTATCCTTTGATTTTCCATCATCACCAGCCATCTTCTCTTTATTTAGTGTTTAGGCTTTCGGTGCCAAAAGCCAGTGGTAGCTCTGATACCAAAAAGAATTGTTGAGGGGAAAAGTTTTTTGTCGTATTCCCTTGATAAGCAATAATATATGCACATGTTTACAAGGCACTCATGTAACCTAGCTTACAAGACTAACATATGTACATAGAATGGAATAAGCCCAAGAAACTAATTGAAGCTAATTACATACATGACCCAATATATAACAACTAAGTCAAAAACTTTGACCATTATGTTTTTCTTTCTTTTTCATTTTCTGTTCATGTCTAATTTCTAGGTAGTTACAAAATCCTTGAACGTTAAAATGAGTTCTTAACATAGTGGATCTAAAGCAATTTTTACGACTCAATTCTTTAGCCATATAAATCTTCATGTTCCATATGTCAGGAAGAAGAAAAGAAACAACATATAGACATATATATATATATATATATATGTAAGAAAATTAGAGAGGAAAGTAACAAAATGATCTGTTACTTCATTTCATATCAACAATTGAAATTCCTAGGTTAAGTGAACGTTTACACCTTCTTGCTTAATAAAAATTGTCTTATGATAATAAAAATTTTAGCTGTATTTACTCATCTCACTCTCATGCGATAATTAAGTTGTTTACATTTTACATTGAGACATTGACACTAGGAGGCATACAAAGGAAACGAGAAGTTAAAAACACGTTAATTTAGAGAAAAATTAGCAGGAAATATACTTAAATTAAAGGTATATAGTCAAGTAGGATGACATGTTAGCAATGTTATTAACAGAAATTAAAAATTGAAGATTGAGATATTTTTAATAAGATCCATAAAGGTTAAAATATTTAATATAAATTTTCTTTTAATTTATATAAATATGCTTGTAAATTGATATAAAGTGGTAACTTTGACAAATTCAACTCTTAATGTATAAATTTAATTATTACATTATAGATAAAGAATGAATAGAAAATTGGCCCGCATATTGATTAAGGAGATAAACAAAATTGAATACTTCAAAAATAAATTTGCAGGAGGGGAGTTTATTAGCAAGATCCCATATTTTGACTTCCAACACTTGTTAATACACACTTTAATATTCTGACATATGAGTACTACAGGCACACTGCATTGATCAGATTGCCAAGCATAAACGACGTAACTAATTAAAGAAAAAGCACTCATAACAAGCAAGAAATTAAGCAGGATTCCTTTATATGTGTGTTTTTGGTAAATATATATCACAGATTATTCGCTTACGTGCAGCTGTGCTCATCATGCCTGTAAGTAGGGGGCTCCAGTGCCCCGCAAAGATGATCACATAATCAGGCGTGAAAGGTGGGAATCTGAATACCCTTGTCACCCAGGTAGGTAACAGGTGCATCATACCTACTGAATAGTTTGTAGGAGGATACGAGAGAAACAGCCATATAACAAGCCACTGCTGCAAAGGTTACTGCCACTGAAGTGGTGGCCTTATGACAGAACTCACCAAACGATCCACAAGCTTCACTCCACGTTATATCTGCGTCTCCTTTGTTTGCCAGGTATAACACCTCTGCCGACACAGTTCCAGCTCCCAGAATTACATATGTCAACACCTATATATTCATTGATTTCATGGACAAACGATCATATTTTTTTTAATTTCTGTGCCTTATCAAACAATCTATTTACATGAATATGAATACATCGGACTTACCAAACTTGGATGATGACAAAAATCGTTAATGGATTATTACCTGGTCCAGGAAGAAGAAAGTCCAGGCTCGAGACATGGTTGAAGGTCGAGGCATGGCCACGACAACAGCTGACAGAAGGGAATAGCCAGCACAAATACCATTCGCATGCACCAAATACCTGATTTAATTTACATACAAATTAACTTACTTATTAAGTACATATGAGATCTATGCAAGGGTTTTAGTATGACTTCACTGTAAACTTTTTGTTGTTCTTAAAAAAAGGAAAAAAAGAACAATTCCACTTGGTGTATATATATCATGTAGTGTGATTTTGCTGCTGTTAGAACATAACGTCGGTGCCTAACTTATTGTTGTACGAATACTAATCCAAGATTAGCCAAATCCCAAATCCCTATGTATCAAAAAAATTCAATACAGCCTTACTATGTAGTCTCTACATACAAAGTACATTTTATGTTTTTGTTAATTACAACAAGATGATAATAACACATGCCTAAAATTACCATAAGCATAAGTATGTACCTTACTAAACAACATTCTCTACCACAAATTCAAGTAAGCAGGTGAAAGAGCGTTCATACATTACATGTCATAATTAAATTAGTTCAAGGATAAACTATATGACTATCATTTTATAATTACTATTGATAATTAATGTCAAATAATTTTTAATTTTTATTATATAATAATAACTATAAATGTTCATTAATCGCTAAAATTTAATGGTTAAAAAATTCAACTGATTCGATTAATTTAATTGTAAAAATTTTGAATCGATCAATTTTTCAGTTCAAATTTTAAATTTCTAATTTAATTTATTTTAATAATTTTTTAATTTAAAATTGATTAATTTATTAATTAATCGATTGATCTTCATAAATTAATAAATTATTATAAAATAAAATAAATCAATTAATTTTTATTTAACAATCGTTTTTATTTAAATTTTAAATTTTTTTGATGGATAATAAAAATCTCTTTAAATCATTTTTTAAATTCTTTAATTTTATTTATTTTTAGTTATTTTATAATAGTCTAATACTGATTGAATCTTTTAAACTTTAAAACTCTTAATAATTTAATTTATAGTTTAGATTTTTAAATATTTGAAATATTGGTCCATTGTCTTTATCACATTTAATGAGAAAAGAGGACTGATTTGACTGATAGGTCAACTAAAACTAAGACTGAGTCCATTTTGTACAGCATTAAATTCTTAATTATAACGAAAATGAATGAAGGGAAGATAAAGAATTTGAAATTATTACACTAGACATTCTCAATGGGAAAGAAAAGGAATTCTGGGGGTAGATCTTCTGCTCCCAAAACGCTGTGCCCTCTGTGCCTAAATTAATTTCAGTCATTCATTAAAATAAGTTGGATGACTGGGATCTGAAGGGAACAGAGGGAACAGATCTTCCTATACAGATAATATACTCTAACTGATCGATTGAAGAAATTTAATTGCAGCGGCAAATAAGACTACTTAATTAAGAATCAACAAAGAATTTAATGCTTAAGCTAAGCCCCTAAAGTAATTTATTAAATGTAAATGAATGCTACTAATTTAACTAAGAAGACAATGGAGATAGAGCCCTTGAGTTTGTTTTTCATTTTTTTAATTTATTGTCATATAAAGAATATTTCCTTCCCTAACCTCCAAGCCTAAGTTTTTTATTTTTTTTCCGTTTTGTAATTGCAATCAATTTTTTTTTAATGTACACTACGTTTTTTTTTTATCAGAGATGAAGAGAGCATGAATTTAATCAAAAGCAAGAGGGAGAAAAGCTAATGCATAATGCATAGAATGATGCAAAGACAAGAAACCTGAAAGCACCAAGATCGGAGTAAGAAACAGAGCCAAAGTCATTAGTCTGTGAGTTCTTGAGCATGACAACAAGGGCCGATATACACAGACCCATAGGAAGAAGACGGAGGATGGTCTCAGCAGTACGTAAGCTGCTCCTAACATCCAAATTAGCCTCACCAACGCTTCTAATTGATGTCATCATGGCCATGGGTGAACTTCCACCGCCAGCCACTACCGATCTTCCTTTACCGGAGTCTACTGTATCCCTCTTCTCCATATTATTATTGCTATTCCAAATGCGATACAAATTTGCGGAACTCGCAGAGATATCGTTAAAAATGGGAAATTAAATGGTGGTGGACATGGTCTTGATAATAAAGAACGTTAGGTAAGGTCGGTGGCAAAACATTTAATGCCATCAATTCACTTCACACATATCTAAGTGCAAGGATAAATCTCTCCCTCTACCTCTGATGGCATTGCTACGAGTTTTTCGTTTCTTTAATCTTTTTTTTTTTTTGAAAACGCCATATTTTATAAAAGTGCTTTTGTAGAGATTTTGAACAGTGTCGAGATTCTATAAAAGAATACATGTCAACATTTTTTAGGAACCACTCTCAAAGTAATCTTTATATAATTTAAGACGGAGAAACCATACATCCAAAATTTTCATGTAATAATTGAAGGTAGTAAAGATACGGGCCTCCACCCGTATTTCAGCAGTAATAACAAAAAGGAAGTCAGTCTAGTCTCATGATAAAACTCGTTACTACTACAAGGCTTGCTTCCAATTTACTAGAGCATATCTTTGAAATCAATTAGCCTCCATCCATAATATGTACAACTTACTAACTTTGTCTCCAAAAGGTAGTAAGATACTTTGCCTAGCAACATTGAGTAAACTTGAGGGAGGAAGTGAATATTACGAGAGGAGTGGAAAGGAGCTAAAAGTTAAAGAGAAAGATAAAGACAAGGTTTTGGTATAAGAAAAGAAGGAGAAGGAGAAGGAGTAAGAGAAGGAGGGGGAGCCTAAGAAGATATTTGTCAAAGAATACCAACAAAAAATTTCATACTTGAGGAAGGCTTCTAGCTAAAAGATACATAAAGAAACAGTTCTTGGTAGGTAATGTGATGATTTAAGTGTATTTGTTTCAATTTAGTAGCTTTTATTATGCTTTTTTTTAATGTTCATTTTTTTACGTGTTTTAAGTTATAAGTAGTTATAAGTGATGGATTTAAGTATATTTCTTGATTTAGTTAAATTTTCCAGGCTATATAAGAAATAAGGCATCTAACACATATTCATGTTTTTCCGTATGTTATGAAACATTCTTTTATGTCTTCAAAGAGAGGGCCAATAGCTAAGAAATCCCAGGGACAAATTAAGGAATAAAGATTATTGATGGCATTAGACAAGACTAATAGTGTATTATTATTAAAGGGGTACCAACTATCCTAATTTTTCTCTTTTTGCTTATTTATTAGATTTTCATTATTCTTGTTTGTCATGTACATTGGGGATAATGTATCACTCAAGTGTGGGGGAGAAAATTAATTACTTTTCTTATCATTTTTCTATAATTAGTATAATAAATAACAATTCTAGATGAAAACTTCAAAAGAATATTAATCAAGATAATTCATTATAAGTTTAATTTTTGTTATGATTTGATTTTTTTAGGAAATTAGTCGTGAACATTGATTATTAATTTAATACTAATTTGCTCCATTGATTTAGAAAATGGATAATTGATTTACACTATGATAATTTTTTGTGTAATTCGAACACGCAATTGAGTTAGACCTAAATTATTTTTAATCATTCTTAGTATCCTACAAAAAATTAGAAAGAATGTGTGTGAATAAGTAATCATTAAATTAATCAATCCATTAACCTCAAGCTAAGTAAAAGAGTTAATGTTAAAGAGTAGAACTAATAGCCATTTAAAATGGAAACCTATTTGAGTAACTAGAAGTATTCATAATAAGGTTTTTCCTCTCATGTCAAAAAGGTTATGTGACTTTTCAAAAAGTCTTTAGATGCTCCCATTTTATTTTAAAGTACGTGTTATGCATTTCTTTCAATAAAGGTTACGACAATGTTTGAAATTTGAAACATCTTTCTTATATATATTTACTTTATGCATAAGGTTGAATTTCATGGATTAAGCTAAAGTTTGAAGGAATGTGGCATTGGATTAAATTAATTTATGATTTGATATGAGTAACTAAAGCCTGAAAAATTGACAAACCTTGTAATTGAATAAATAATGGAGAGTCTTAATTGATCTAATTGATTTGTTAAATTCATTCTTATAATTACCACCTATTTAAGTTAAGAGTGATGAAATTAATTTGTTAAAGGGCAAGCAAATGCTTAAATATGGTGGAATTTGATAAGTTCTAATTAGGTTGTATTTTTAACATCATTTTGAGAGCATTTTTCTTGAGTTTGGATGGTTTTTATTGAATTTGGTACTCAATATGGTTTATATTTTTTTACAGACCTTATTTTAGCTCTTCAACAAAGAAGGAAGGAATTCAGCAAGTTAGAGCCAAGTTAAAGAAGTTTGGCATGATCTTGGATGAACACGGATAAATAGGGACCCATGCTTAAAACACAGTTTAAACATGATCCCCAGTTATGTTTCATATAGGCTATTAGTTCATTTTGTTTCTTAAAGAACTATCCATATAAACAAACATGTTCATGGCCTTTAGACTTATGTTTCCAAGATGAACTGCCAGATGAATGATTGAGGAGTTACTAAGCCTAATGGGTGCAAAACAGACCTACGTTGGCACTGATATTTTTGTAAGATACTATTTTTCTATAACTATGAAGAACACAAGACCAACATGGGTTCGTGTTAGGTAAGATACTTTGAATTTTTTAGGATTTTGTGAGATAAAAGGGAGATTTTAAGGAATCAGATGAGGGAGAGGAAGGGATTAATCATAAAGAGCCACATTGGATCATCTTGGGATAAGAATGAAGCAAATTTAGAGAAAAGAAGGGTTTTCTAAAAGAACATTAAGATTTCAAAATCCATAAGAATTGAGTTACTTATTTTTATGTTCTTTCTTGATTTTTGATGTTATTCTTATTGTTAATATGAACTAAATTTGTATATATCTAGATGGTATAAAACTATTGTTATGGATTGATTCTTTGATAAAATAAAAGTCCTAATTTTTATTAAGAATTGTTCTTGATTACTTATTGTGATAAAATTGAGATATCTAACATTTTTAGTCAACTTTGGATTTCATACATAAGGAAATCATATTTATGAATATATCTTACAAGATTTACATAGAATCCTAAAAATAGGACCATATAAATTTTCTGGGTTAGAGTCAAATATATTACGAGAATTCATAAATCAAATTGATGCATTCTTAATGGTTCTGATTAGAAAAAGATTTCATTTAATCAACTTAAGGATAGAGTTTGTACTTCTCGATAAAAATATAGTTGCAACGTTGGAATTTTTAGTGGTTTAAAAAACTAGGGTTAATCATCAAATCAAGATAAATTTAGGCATAGAAAGGTTCTAGGGGGATTCTTCATCTAGATCTTGATTATTAAATGAATGCTTCATTATTGTTCATCGTTTTAGTTTGTTATTTCATATTAGTAATTTTAGTTTCATAAATTTTTTTATCTTAATTTAATCATTCATTGTGTTATATTAGAAAATAGAAAGACAATTAGTACTAGTAATGGCAGAACTTGTAGGATCAACAGTTATATTCACGAAGACAATACTACAAGAATGATACGTGCACTTGCCTTGTGATCTTTAGTTTTGATCAGATACATACATTACATCACTAAGTGTTTGGTAAATTATAAAAAAGTTAGATTCTAAAGTCACTTAATTCACCCTGTCTCACTTTTAGGTGCCTTTTTGTCCAACATAAAATGTATTTTTATGCCAATTAACATTTTGTTATTCTAATTATGAATGAACTTAATATTATTGGTTCCTACGGCATATAAGAGGAAGGATAATTGGTTATGTGCAAATTTAAACTATTTTAAAATTGTTCAAGTTATAAATGTGACTTTATGTCTATGTTAAGCTAAGTTATCAATTAATTCAATCACATAAATATACATAACAACAATTGGTAACCTTAAATGTCAAAGAGTGTAAAAGAGATGACATAACAAATTTCATAGTGGTTCAGTCTTCCTTTAACCTACATCCATTTTCTAAGCTCTTCTTAGAATATCAATCTACTAACTCTTTGATGGTGGAGGGAAACACTTCTTATAACTTTCTTTCCTTTCAAGTCAAGAGAAACCACTATAAATTGTCTTTCTTTACATAAATATAAAGAGTAACACTATTTATGTGATAAACATAAATGAATCACAAAGCAATACTAAAAGAAATCACTAAGGCAAGTGGACTAATCATTTTCTATAGTATAATTTAGTTAGTCTAGTATCAATCCCATAAGGACTGTGATTACTATTGCTAACAATTTTTCTATTGTCTAATATAATAAAGTGAATGATTAAGTGAAAGAAATAATTAAATAAATTGAAATAACAATTTAGAAACACCAAATCAAAGTGATAATTAAGGATAAAAAATAAGTTGATAAATAAGATCTAAATAAGGATTCCCTTATAACTTTTTTTTACTTAAATTTATCATGATCTAATGATTAATTATAGTTCCTTAAATTGATAGGAATTCCTAAGTTACAATTGTACTCTCTATCAAGGTATAAAATTCCTATTCTTAATTATTTTAATCAGTTCTCTCAAATCAAAACCCCCTAAAAGCATATTAACGTGTTTTATGATTTCTCATGATAGATTTCAATCTAACTTAAAAGGATTATATGGTTCTATATGTAGGATTCCGTTCAAACCTCATTCTTTATATTGTGACCTAATTATATGTACAAGACCTTTATGTTCACTACTTCAATCCTCTATATGAATCTCCAATTGAACCTTCTTTTCTCACTACTTTGATTCAATATAATTAATAAGCATAA
Source organism: Erythroxylum platyclados (assembly GCA_027563515.1). Classification (NCBI taxonomy): domain Eukaryota; kingdom Viridiplantae; phylum Streptophyta; class Magnoliopsida; order Malpighiales; family Erythroxylaceae; genus Erythroxylum; species Erythroxylum platyclados. The sequence goes on from JAOQMM010000004.1 coordinate 12,072,232, forward strand.
ACAATTTTGAAAAAAAACTAGAATATTTTGTTAAATAAAGAAATCAATTCAAAGCATAATTTTAGGATACATCCCACCTAGATATACGTCCCCATTAGTTTATAATCAAACAAAAAAAACCCAAAATAAAAAATAAAGAATGCAAGAAATAAGATTGACTTCTTATGGCTTGAATCTTGAATTTTCTTGATCAATCTTAAAGAATTTTCTTGTTTTTCTCCAAGATTGTTTTCTTATTAGTCCGAGATGCTTTTCCTTAGCTTTCGATTGCCTTTTTAGTGTTTCCAGATGAACTCCATTCTATTTTCTATTGTCCTCCTCTCTTAACCATGAAACCCTATAAATTTTAACCAACACAAGCTTAGCATAAGACAATATTAGCTTCTGTATTGCTTTACACCTCTTTTAGCTTCTTTTTTTGTAACAATTAGTGCTAATATAAGTTAGAAGCACAAAATTATGTTTCTCCTATATTGGCTAACATAGCCAAAATATGGTAGGTTATTGGCAGATTCATGGAGAAATAAAATGACCTCTTATTAAACATAGTAGGAACATAGGTCAGTGTAATAGCCATTTTATTCAGATAATAAACTCTCCAAGGAATAAAATGTGGCATGTTGGAATATAGGGAGCAATATGGTACTATATTGGTACTATGCCTAATTCCTTAAACTAAAATCTACCAAAGTTGTTCTAATTTGACTCAAATCATGCTAAATTTACTCCTCCTTTATAAAGAGAGTGAAAAAAAAAGCACCAAATCCTATATAAACATCAAAACACAAGCATAATGGTCTTAAAAATCATACCAAAAAATGTACTGTAAAAAATTTCACTATACTTAAGCAATTGCTTGTCCTTAAACGAATAAAATCAATTACTTATAAATTAAGTAGGAGGTAATTCTAAGAAAGCATTCAACCACTCATTTGCATAAATCAAGATTCTCCATTATGACAAGAAAATTGAATTAATTAATCATAACTTAAATAGGAGGCATTTTTGGGAAAGCATGCAACCACTCAATCACATCAATCAAGATTCTCCATTATTCATTCAATTGCAAAGCACATCAAATTGTTAAGCATTTAGTTACTTATACCAAGTCATAAATCAATTCAATTTACTCATCAATCATTTAAAATATAACTTAGTCCAAAAAATTTATTTTAATGCCTAAAATTCATTTACTTGAACTACTTTGATGAACTCAAAGCACATATATGTAAAACATGGTTGTTTTGGAACATCTTAGTCCAATGAAAGAACCACTTTTAAACGATGGTAATGAAGCCCCCAATACCAATAGAATCAACCTTGTAGGAAATCTAGGAAGAAGTTTGGTACATCTCTTGCTCAATGAATATAGTCACTTGGAATGTTAGGGCTTTAATAACCCCAATAAGTAACAAGCTTTAAAGGATTTCCTAGTCCTTAAAAAGCCTTATTTAATTGTTTTGGCTAAAACAAAAATAAAGTTCATTCAATTATAAAAGAGGGTATGGTCTGTGGATAAGGATTGGAATAACCTAAGTAATCATGAGGCTAAATATAATGGCCACATCATAATCTCTTTTCATCCTAAGGTTTTCCATCTACAACACTAGAGCTTCTCTAATTAATTTATTAATTATAAGGTCATTATAATACATTCTCAATTGTCTTTAAATGTCACTGTGGTATATATTGTTAATTTTAAGTTTTAGATAAAGTAATTATGGATAGATATGGATTCTCTAGGGGTGAACTCTTTTACTCCTTAGCTTCTAACAGGAGATTTCAACTACACCCTTCCTTCCTAGGAGGTGGATGAACTTAAGTTAAATTTGAAGCATAAGGATTTTTCAAACTTTATAAGAGATTTGGAGATGATTGACCTAAGATACCCATGGAAGAACTTTACTTTGAATAATAGAAAAAGTAGGATCTACATTTTTATAAAAGAAACTAGATAGTATCTAGTTAATTCAACTTGTATGACTTCATTCCCTCCAAGCGTTGCTAATTTCTATAATAATCTCACATCTCAATCCTATAAAAAATTTCACATCAAAAGATACATACAAAATCCTCTTATTTGAATTAATTTCAAGACCAGAGAGCTTTCAAAACTCCTCGGTGGAGTTGAAAAGGACTGGAACAAATACATTGTTAACTCTAGAGAGTATAATTAAGTCATTTGCAAAGATAAGATGAGTAATCTTAAGATCTTTTGCAGTTATGATGAAATTTGAAGTTTATGCAGTCATGGGTGTACTTAATTATCATCCATGTAAGAATTTTCATAACAATAACAAAAAGATAAGGAGAAATGGGGTTACCTTACCTAATCCCATTTGTTCCCTTAAAAAGAGGGCTTAGATTTCCATTCACTATACTGCTGAAGGAGGTGGACGAAATACAAGTTTCATTTGAAGAAATAAATCTAACAGGGAATCCCAGCCACTTCAAATATCCCAAAATAAGCCCCATCTGATAGAATCAAATGCTTTAGAGAAATCCACTTCGATGGTGGAACTTTTGATGGATTTATTAGTGTCATAATCCTTTAAAAGTTACTGTATGAGTAATATGATATTTAAAATAGATCTGCCAAGAATAAAAGCATTCTAAGAGGAATGAAAGATTTTCTTCAAGCTACCCTTCAATCTTTCAGCTGATAACTTGGAAATAACCTTATATATGGTATTACAACATGAAATAGGACAAAAGTTCTTGAGACGAGTTACATTTGGAATCTTAGGTATAAAGAAAATAAATGAAGATTTTAACTATTTGAGCATTTTGCTTTAGGAGAGGAACTCTTATACAACTTGCACCATTAGACCACCTATGATGTCCCAAGTAAATTGAAAAAAGAAAGCATTGAAGCCATCAGGCCTTGAAGCCTTCCTTGGACTCAATATGAATAGGCATTCTTTAATTTCCAACACTGCAGCAGGTTTCTGCTAGTCCTCTAACAAGGCAACATCAAGAGGAGAATAGTACTGAGAGTGGAACTGATTTAAGCTCTTTGACCCAAGAATATGTTTGAAGGAATAAAACACTAGACCTTGAATGGAGGGATTATCATACACAATTTGGTTTATCCTATCCTTCAATCAAAGGATTTTATTAAAGTTCCTTCTAGCCAAGATTGAATTGTGAAAGAACCTGGAATTGGCATCCCCTTCTTTAACCAATTAAGCCTAGCCTTTTGAAACATTAAAGAGTTATGCTCTTGCAAAGCCCTGGTGTAACTCTCCAGGGCTTTGGTTTCCATGAGTTTCGAATATGTGTTGTAAGGATCAAGGTAAGAAAGTTTCTTTCGTTCTTTCAACTTTAATTTGGCATTATGAAAAGCTTGAGCAAAAGGGGATTTGCATTTTAGAAAAGATTTTAATATACTTTTTATTAGTTTCAATTTACTCATCAGCTAATAAAACTTACAACCCTGAATCCTAGTCTCTCATACATCCTTAACAACATCCAAAAACCCCTCCCTGAGTACGAGGAAGTTGAAAAACGTGAATGGAGCATTGTGGAAATCTTGTCTGTAAGGAATAATAACTTTCATAAAAGAGTGATCAGAATAAATAAGAGAACCAAATTAAGTAAGAGAACTAGGGTATTGCTCAGTCCAAAGGTTTTTAACCAAAACCCTATCAAGCTTCCTCCTAATAAGATGCCTCCCTTGCTGTTTATTAGACCATATGTAGTAGAATCCTACATATCTCAAATCAAAAGCTTTAACATTCCCAAAGAAGATTCCAATTCCTTACCAACAGCATTATGAACATCATCCCCTTGTACTTCTGATGAGCTTAGGACACAACTGAAATTGCCTACAATAATCCATGGATTCATTAAAGTAGATTTGATAGATGTCAATTCCTCCCATAATTTTTGCCTTTTGGAAAGCAACGTTAGAAGCATATAGAATTTTCAATTTGGAATTAAGCTAAGAAGTCAAATTATGGCATATCAAGTGTATAAACTAATCAAACATGCTTTAAGTAGTAACTTGAAACTTTTCTCTATCAACACAATTCTGCCATTGAAATTGAACTGATGGTTAGATTCTATTTCCCAGTTAGCTTTTAAGAATTTCATAGAATCAAGTAGTTTATGAGCTTTTATATGAGTCTATAGTAAACCAAAAATACCGATCTTCTTCTCTATTAGCAGATCTTTTATTGCTAATTTTTTAAAGGATCATTCATACCTCTAATGTTCCAAATAAAGTAGAAAAATGAAGAAAGGTGTTATATCCAGAGGGAGATGCTTTGACTTCATGACTCATAGGTGAAGCCAGGCCAAGAGATGATGGAGCTCATGGAGATGTT
>JAOQMM010000004.1:12076659-12101582 GCA_027563515.1 Erythroxylum platyclados
TTAGTAAGACAACAATCCAACCATTTTCTCTTAATCATGTATAGGAGATTAAATTAGTGAAATTAATTCTCAAGAGTTTCCACTTTGATTAATCTAGTCATCTTTGTTTCCAATTGATTCAGCTTACTTTTTGATTTAATTACATAATGTACTTTTAAAATCTTCAATCAACAAACTGAGATAGAATGTTTAGGATTGTGTTTGCATTTATTTTTATTAGTACTTTTATTTCTTTTCAAAATTAATTCAAGAATACCAATTTCACTTCCGTGGGAGACGATCCTTGGGTAATTTCTACAACAACCTCGTATACTTGCGAGTAGGAGACCATAGGTAATTTTTAGAACTTTTTGGGCACAACATTGCTTTACTTTTTTTTCTTTTTATAGAAATTTGGCCTTTTCCTTATTGCAACCTAACTAGGTAGACAAATTGACCCCCAATACTTTCCTCCTCTCTTTACTTGTCCCCAAACTCCCTTTTCTGCCTATTGATTTTGTCTCTCTTACTACCATTCCCACCCCCTCTAATCCTCATTCTCTAAGCTTAACTAAACCTTTTACTTCACATTCTGCTTAGCAGGCTAACTAAGTAACTTTAAATCACAAAACCACCAAGATTTCTTAATGATAGGTAGTATGAGATTCTTCCTCATTGGAGAAGTTCAATTTTGCCAATATAAATACACTGAGGAAGGTAGTATTGTGGCTCCCTTGGTTGAAATACTGAAAGAAGGTGCTCTAAATTGGACATCTACTTTGGTAGGCTTCCTTTATGGATAAGAGATCAAACTATCCATTAATAAACTTATGGGCTTAATGTTAGTCCAAAAGATTTGGTTAAGGGAGATCTTAATTAATAAGGAGAACTTATCCTAGTTCAAATTCGATTTGAAGGTAAGTGCATAAAGATTATTAAGGTTCGGCCTTAGCATATCAACAACATGCTTATATTCCTCTAAAAATGGAAATATGAAATTCACATAAAGAAGATGGAGCAGAAGTGGACGCCATTTGGATCAATATACATAACATGGCATTGGAGTACTAGTCTACCAAAGGCCTAAGCCACCTAGCAACTTATGTTCGAAAACTAATTTGTATACATGACGCTACAACTGAAATGAAACAAATAGGTTATGTTAGGGTTTGTGTTGTGGTTGATATCGACCAAAATTTTCCAGAATTGATTCCATTTATAAGGCTAGGAGAGTATAACATGATGTTCAAAAACTTGGTCACAATTTCATATCGATTGAGGCTTAATTTAAGTCACTAAGGCAAAAAAAAAATGCCAATAAGCAAGATATTCTAAAAAGGAGACTATTATGAATTACTAGGACTAGAACTTTCCAAGGATAAAGGTACAAATACTGGTAATAAGTATAGCCAGGAAGTAAAGAAACTATGCCCATTATGAAGATGCTAGAACACAAACAAAAGTGTTAGTGGCCAAAGAGGAAATACAATTGCCAATATTTCTCATAATAAAAACAACAATCAGGTTAGCAAGGAAATTGATCCCCAAAAGCCTTCTAGGCACCAAAATAGTAGGTTATGGGTTTTATCAAATAAGTAAGGAGAAATATGAAGTCTAGGAAATGATTAAATTTTTTTAAGAAGTCAAACAAGAAAAATAAGGCTAAAAGCTCCAAAACCTTATCCGTATCCTAATATTGATTATGTCTTCAAAGGTAAGAGGTATTAGTAGCACCAAAAAATATCAAGTAATTTCTAAGTAACTTATTAGATACTATACCTTTTATAATCAGACTTATACAGATTAAACTTAAAGTTAAAAATTATAATAAGCCATATTTTTTAGGTAAGCATTGGTTATTTATTTCCAAACATTAATAACACTATCATTGTATAATAGCTATAGCTTTGGATCTGAATAGAATAAAGGTATTGTAAACTTGATAACTGATCATCTCATCCATTTATTAGTGATACTTCTATAGGAGAAAATCAATATTCAACTCATTTTTATATATGTAGCTAATCTTGCATTTCAGAGATGCTTTTTATGGAATGAGCTAAGAGAAATTAGTGCTTATATGGATGCATCATGGCTAATCCTTAGTGATTTCAATAGCATACTTTTACCATTTAAGGTTGAATTGCAATGCTTATTCAAGGAATTATAATAATGATTTCAGGAATTTTGGTAGTCATATAAAAGTCACAAACCTTAAGCTAAAAGGGTAATTATTCACTTAGAGCAAAAAGTAAAATAGCATATTGTTCATAAGAAAGAAACTAGACAAAGCACTTGTCAATGATCTTTGGTTATCTAAATTCTATAGAGTAAGCGATTATTCAATAACCCCCTTTTTCCAAGCCACATTCATATTGAAATCCACATCTTAATAATGAGGCAGCACAGAAAAACCCTTTTTGGTACTTCAATAACTACTTACTAAAGGTTGAAGGGTTTAATATGGTAGTAGTTAAAGGGATAAGCTCAAAATTTTTGGGTTACAAATCCTATACTTGTATGGGGAAACTTCAAATGGTAAAGAAGGAACTCAAGAAATTTTACCATAAAAACTATAGCAATATAAATTAAGTAGTTATTAAAATTAGAGCCAACTTATCTAGGACCAAAATGACTTATACTAGTCTCTTGGTGTAATGAAAAACAAAATGAAGAGAGGATAGCTTTTTCATAACTAAATTTGTTATCTAGATGCTAACTTCTCACTCTTGAAGCAAAAATCAAGAGTTTAGTAGCTCAAAAGATAGTGATCAAAATACCAGTTGCTTCTATAAAGCAATCTTTTAGAGAAGAAACATAAACAGGACTGCATCATTACCAAAACAAAATGGCCAATTCATTAAAACCCTACAGGAAACTCATATATACTTTTAAAACAATCTTGGCACCTCTATAAGTTATAAAGTCCTTCAGCCTTCAACATATCAAAAGGGCAAAAGTTGTTAATTTATTCATAACTTTCAATGTAGTATATATGGAGAAAGTAATCTTTTAGCTTAAACAAACCAAAGCCCCTAGCACTGATGGTTGAAATGCTTTTTTTTTTCAAAATATATGGGCTTAAGTCAAAAATAATAATCACTAAAGAAATGTTAGAATTCTTCAATAAGGGCATGATGTTGATAGAGGTGAATAAAACTTTTATCATCCTTATTCTAAAAATTCAAAACCTAACTTCCCTAAAGGATTACAGGCCTATCTCATATTACAATACAATATATAAAATCATTATAAAGCTCTTAGCCTCAAGAATCAAAGATGTGTTGCAATCATACATTAACCTATCATAGGGAGAATTCATCCAAGAAAGGAAAATTGAAGATAATATCATGCTTGTTCAAGAGTTATTCAAAAGCTAAAAAAGAATCAAAATTTGTGCAATTAAGGTTGATTTTCATAAAGCTTTTGAATCCAACAACTATAATATCATTTTGAGCACTTTAGCTACTTTTGGATTTCTATATAAGCTCATATATTGAGTTAAACAATGCATCACCATAATTTCTTATAGCATCTTGGTGAACAACGAACTAACTAATATGAACAAAATTGTTAAAGAAATGAGGTAAGGAGATTTAAACCCTTGCTCCCCTTAAACATTAAAATTCTCACTAGATTAATAGGCAATATTATGTCAAGAAAGGAACTTCAAGTATCACAAGTGTAAGAAGTTAAGAATTTATAGGTTATCATTTATAGATGACTTATGCTAATTTCTAAAGTAGATCCCAACTTAGTGAATGCCCTAATGACTATTCTTTGAATCTTTAATAAGTTATCAGGTTTCTCAATTAATAAGAATAAAATTCAACTCTTCATTTTTAGTAACACTAATCAACTCTTTAGTTAGCTCTCCAACTTTTTTTATGGAAAGTAAAATATTCATTGAAACTTAATAAGTAATGGAAAATGTAAAATTACAACAGAGATAAGCTCACTCTTACTAGAATAAAAGCAACGAACATCACATGATAATAATTCACTCCATAAGACTCTTTTACTTCTAATATAAGCTTTATCTTCTTCTTAGGGATGAGTTTAAGAATGCCAAGTCATAGAGCTAAATAATTTCCCCTATCCAGCTACAAATGGCGTGAGCTAACTCATGGATATCCCTTTTATGTTCTTGAAAAATCTTTTGTTTCTTTCCCTCCATATTGAATATATTGAACAGGTTAGAGAAAGATTTATGTCAATAAATTATCTACCCTTTCTCCTCCATAGATTGTTAGCCCGAGTAAGTACATTTTTCCACTACTGATAAGGGCAATAAAGGGCTAATATATGTTGCATTCTACTCCAAATAACTCTAGTGTACCGACATTGGAAAAATAAGTGATTAATTGATTTTGGAGATCTATTACAAATCGTGCATAATTGAGCCTCTACTCTAAAGAGTCTATCTTTTGTTTTGAGCCTTATTCTTGTAGCAATCTAGGTGATGAAAGTAGTCTTAAGGAACCAGGCATTCTTCCAAACTATGTTATACTAATTAACCTTTAGATATTGAGGTTTTATAGCTTTTAGACAGGATTGATTAGTGAAAAAACCTCCATTGTTTGGAATCCAATGAAAGTTATCACTATGAGAAGAATTAGAAGCATAAGCTGGTAAAAAAGAAATGATTCTTTTGCACCCCTTTAAGTCCAAATGCCAAACATCTTATTGAATGATGACCTTGACTCTAGCCTGTTTGGGAATTTTGGATGTTAGTAAAGAGACATCTTCCTTAAGGAATAAAGGACTCTACTGAGTGTAGTCATCATACCAAAACTAACTAACATGTCCATTGCCAATATGAATTTTGATAAAGGTGTAGAACTCCCGTCTTTTCCTTAGCAATTGGACGAAAAACTAGGAGAATTACTTTTTTTCCTCAATTTTCCAAAAGCTAAGATGTTTTAGATACATTTCATTAATCCATTTAGACTAAAGACACTTTTTGTCAATGAATAATCTCCATATTCTTTTAGTTATCATCACCCTCTGGCTCAATTGTAAGGAAATAATGCCCAACCCCCCTCCCTACTTGCTCTAACATAACTCATCCCATTTAATTTTTGTCCCTTTAGATTGCTCTGCACTTCCTATCTAAAGAAAATTCTTGATGCATCTTGTTAACTCCTTTATGGTCTTCCTATGAATGAATAGATGGGAGCTCTAGTGGGTGTGAAGACCACTCAACACAGCAAAAATAAGGACCAATCTATTAACATATAAAAGGAACTTGTTTTTCCAAGATTTGATTCTCCTTTTATATTTCTCCAGCAGAGCTAAGCAATCATGGTACGTAAGCTTCCTGCAAGATATAGGCATTCCTAAATACTTAAAAGATAAAGGTTTTGCAATCAAACTAGTTAAGGATCTCAATCTTACAAAGGATTCCACATCGTAAGAGACATATACAGTACTTTTATCTATATTGATTTCAAATCTAGAAAGTTTTCAAAACTCTTTGGTGGAGTTGAATAAGACTGAAATAGATACATTGTCAGTTCTAGAAAGTAAAATTAAGTCGTCAGCAAAACTAAGATGAGTGATCTTAATGTCTTTGTACTTATAATGATACCTAAAGATTGTTCAATTTTGGGTGTAGTTCATTATCGTCCATATAAGAATTTCTATGGCAATAACAAAAACGTAAGGGGAATGGGATCACCTTGCCTAATCCTATTATTTCCTTTCAAAAGAGAACTTGGATTAACATTCACTAGAATGCTAAAAGAGGTGGATGAAATATAAGCTTCAATCCAAGAGATCCAGCCACTTCAAAGAGCCTAGAATAAATTCTAATTTGATATAATCAAATGTTTTGGAGAAATCCACTTTAATGGTGTAGCTCTTGACGGATCTATTGGTTTCATAATCTCTCAGAAGTTCCTAAATGAGTAAGATGTTATCTGAAATGGATTTACTAGGAATAAGTGCATTCTAAGAGGAATGAATGATTTTCTTCAAAAAAAACACTTCAATTTGTCAACTAAAAGCTTGGATATAACCTTATAAATGGTATTAAAACATGAAATAGGTTGAAAGTCCTTAAGATTAGTTGCATTTGGGATCTTAGGAATAAGGCAGATAAAGAAAGAATTTAAGTCCTTAAGCATTTTGATAAAGGAGAGGAACTCTGGTATTGTCTGTAATGTCCCAAGTGAATTGAAAGAAGAAAGCATCGAATCCATCAAGCCTTAGAGCCTTCCCTGGACTAAAACTGACCAGACATTCTTTAATTTCCAACACAGAAGTAGGTTTCTATAGGTCCTCTAACAAAATAAATTCAAGAAGGGAAGAGAACCCCAGCAAAGAAGTAAAAGTCTAGGTTAAACTAATCTGAGCTTTTAGATCCCAGAATACCCTTGAAGTAATCAAAAAACATACCTTGAATGGAGGAACTACCATGCACAATTTAAATATCCCTATCCTTTAAACAAAGGATTTTATTAGAATTTCTTATAACTAAGATAGAATTGTGAAAGATCTTAAAATTGGCATCCCCCTCTTTTAACCAGTTAAGTCTAGGCTTTTGAAACATTAAAGAGTTATGTTCTTGTAAGCCTTAATGTAGCCCTCTACAGCTTTGGATTCCCTATGTTTCAAATCCATATTTTAAGTATCAAGGTAGGAAAGTTCCTATAGTTTTTTCAACTTCGATTTTGCATTGTGAAGAGCTTAAGCAAAAGCATACTTGTGTTTTAGAAAAGACTTTAATATGATTTTCAACATTTTTAGTTTTCACATCAGCTGATAAGACTTATAGTCTTGTATCTTGCTATCCCATACATCCTTAACAACATCCAATAACCCTTCCCTAAAAGCTAGAAAATTAAAAAACCTGAATGGGCATTGTGGAAAACTTGTCTGTTAGGAACTGTAACTTCCATAAAAGAGTGATCGAAACACAAAGGAGGACTAAACTGAGTAAGAGAATTAGGGAACTAATTAGTCCAAAAATGGTTCATGAAAAACCTATCGAGCTTCCTCCTAGTGAGATGCCTCCATTGTTGTTTGTTAGACCGTGTGTAATGGAATCCTACATATCTCATATCAAAAAACTCACACATTCCCAAAGAAGATTCCAATTCCTTACTAATAGCATTATGAAAACCACCCCCTAAATTTCTAATGAACTTAGAACACAATTAAAATCACCTACAACAATCTATGGATTTACTAAAGGAGATCTGATAGATGCCAAATCCTTCTATAATTTTGTTGTTTGGAAAGCAAAGTTAAAGGCATATAAATTTTCAATTCAAAAGTGAGCTGAGAAATCAAATTAATGCAAATTAGGTGTACAATCTGATCAAACATACTTTGAGTAGTAACTTCAAATTTGTGTCTATCAAAAGCAAATACAATCCTGCCATTGTAATGGGATTGATGGTTTAATCCTATTTCCCAGTTAAAACGTAGGAATTTCATAGATCAAGCAGCTTATGGGTTTTGATATGAGTCTCTAATAAACCCAAAATACTAGGCTTCTTCTCTAACAATAGATCTTTTATTGCTAATTTTTTAAAGATAATTCATGTCTGATGTTACAAAATAGTATAGCAAAAATAAAATAGGTATTACCAACCCCCCCCCCCGGCCTTCTTTTTCTTCCCACCAAATTTTTTTGTTTAAAGTGGAAGGGACTTTTCTAAAGGAGTTTTCTGAGAGTGATCCACTTCAGGCATGACATCCTCCCCTAAGTTCAAATCATCCAATTCTCTTACTAAATTAGTTCTAGTTAAAGCACTATGCCCTATATTAGGTTTTGGAATTACCTCAGAAACACCTCCTTCTGTGGAGGTTCCCAAAGATTCTCCAACATCTTCCAACAAAACCTGATTTCTAGATTCATAATCCACCATCATCAATACCTCACATGCTCCTATACCCATCAACCATGAGTACCCAACTGTTTTGAACACTTTAACAGTTTCTTTATATACCCTTTTTCCTAACTAGAGCTTCCAAGTATAGGAAAGTCTAACTTCTACTTTAACCATCTCCCTTACCTTATTGAATTTCATAATTGGAAGCATTTCAAGGAGTTCATCCTTCATTTTGACTTCAATGAAAATTTAAAACAAATTCTTTCAAACTTAGCAGTGGAGGAGTCAAAAGCAAGAGGCTTAATAACTGAGCTGGCAAGGAAGCTCAAACCACCCAATGTCCAATATTCCAGAGGGATATTATAAAAGTCGATCTAAATGGGGAAAGACTCAATGCCATTTCTATCCAATTCCAATCCGGGTAACCATTTTTGCATAAGTAGGGGTTGACCACTTATATGTCAAGGACCTGACTCCATTATTGAGTTCATGCTATCTTCATCTCTGAACTTGAATAACAAGGAGTATTCTTCATTTAGGAGCACTTTCTCTGACCCTTTATTTCCCCATGTGTTGAAAGCCCAAGCATGAACCTAGGGGAAAGAGGGTCTTTACTAAGAAAGAATCCTATAAGGCAGCCGCACCAAGCCTTTGCACTCGAATGCAGCAACTCTTCATAAGGAGAGACCACTCCATGAACCAAAGTGGATTGAAACAACTTTGATTTTAATAAGGGAGTATCAGAGTATACGACATTTCTCCATGATTTTGGAGCTTCCTTTAGGGGGTTAGCAACCTGTCTCTACTCTTATTCTCAATTATGGATTCATGAATGGAGGGAAACTCCTTGTTGAAGTTATTGCCTACCTTTTGGACCTCAATGAGGGTCAAGCTATCTTCAATGATAGAAGCCATTGAGCCGGCTTGAACATGAAAGTTACTGGTGAAGGGCCAGTTATTTTGTAAAAAAGGAAACTGATCACTTGAAGAGAAAATATAAGAGAGAATTTAGAGAGAGAATAACTCGAACTTAATGGCCCTAAGATAAGAAAGCCTCCTTTCATCTATTTTGTTATACCTATCAGTTCTAAGATCATAAAATACAATAATCGCCTACCTTTAATAGAAAGGATATAAAGGAGAATTGGCAACTAGTACAATAGAAGCCTTTTCTTTGCAAGTAATGTCCAACTAATCAAATTTGTCCTTAATAGCCTACATATTTACTTTTCTTCATTTATAATTCTTCCTAAGAGCTTGATCAAAACTATGGAGAAGATGATAAAGAGCTTCCTTTAGTCAGGTGATCCATTAAGGAAATCTATTGACAAAATGAAATGGATATATGTGTATTTACTTAAAGATGAAGGGGGACATAAAATCATCCCCATTTGAACAACTGATAAGGTTTTGACGATAAAGAAATTTAGAGAACTTTAAACGATAAAAAAAGCCTTGTGGGTGAAATAGATACATACTCAATATCTAAAAGGAAAATTTTTTTAAAAATTCAATCCAAAGAACATTCCTCTTGGACTATACTACAAATTCTTAAGCCTAGGAAGCTAGTTTATATGGACTTTATGACCAAAATTGGGAATGGCAACTCAACCTAATTTTGGTATGATAATTAAAAAAAAAAACCTTGGACCTTTACATAGGATCAATGGGATGTCTAATCTCAGAGACAATTCCAGATAATGCTAAAGTAAATGAGATCATAGAAGACAATCATTACTGTTGTAAACAAAAGAGAATTGTCTTATCATAATGAACAATGTCCCAAACTACAATCCTAGTTCTAGCTCACCTCAGGAAGTTTACAAATAGGTCATGCAAGGAGATGCTCAAAACTTAGGCTCAACAATTTAAATGATATGAAATTATATGGTTCAAGTAAGCATCACCAAAGGTATCTTTCATTTTGTGGTTAGCCATGAAGTTAAGGCTATCCACCTTGGACATGCTAAGGGGGACCAACAGCTCATCCCCTTGCTACATTCACTGTAAATGGAGACGTGAATCTACATATTGCCTATTATTTCAATGTAATTTCACCTTAGACATATGGTAGAAGATACAACTCAGCAACCTTACTAGTCCATAGAATAGACATATGGATTAGTTTGGAAAGATTGAATAGATTAGTTAAAGACATACAGTGTGTATGGGTGATTTATTTAGTCTACAAAATTACTTTTGAAAGTGTGATTTATGCAATCTGTAAGAAAAGAAACTAGATAACTTTTCAAGGCAAACAGTTGCAGAGCTAACAAATCATTCAAAAACTCATACGCTTGATCAAAGAGTAGCTTGTAACCCACAATATTCATTTACTTTGTAACAGTGAAATAGCTGCAAATTAGAGTACTTTGTTCCCACATCAGGAGTTACGAGTCTAACAAATCACTAGTAGGAGAGATTCAAGATAATTCACCTCTTAAGAATGTACCTTTGCAAACATCAAAGTTAATTTTCCATACTACCTTCTCAAGTTGCTATTATGTTTTTAAACCTTATGATGGATGATTAACTCTTTTACTAAGCTTAAACTGCTGTACCTTAATGCCTGTATCTCATCTTTAATTAATAGAATTCTTTTTCTTAAAAAACACTTTGCATTTATCAGTTTATGTAGAATTAAATGATCAGACACCAACTATGGTCAACGCAATTGATGGAGAAGAAAATGGACCACTTTCCCAACAATGATGTGAATAGAGTAACTCGCTATATGTATCCAAATCAAGTTACAGCTTACTATCTCATGCTCATAATCACAAACATGACTAATCTTCACCCAACTTATTCAATTAAACCATCTATCCAACCTATCCAACCCCCTCTTCGATGTCGATGTTGAAGGTGTGCACTTGACCAGATGGAAACAAATCCTTCTTTCGGAAATAATTAGCTCAACAAATCGCCTAATATACAATTCATGTAGATGATTGTATGACAAAACTTGTGTTGTCCAGTATAAGTATCATAATGTGAAAAAAAGAAACCGGAAAAAGTTAGCTATCTTCTGCGCTTAGATTCTTTGCGAACTTCTGCCAGGTAACTGTCCAAGTTAGCCTTCTCCCACAAACGCTTCTGAACAAGGTCTTCCTTTGTTGATTCATCTAACAAGAGCATAAAAACATCCATGTACAGTAAGAATAAGCCATATTCTATGTCATGGTAATTATGATTTTATAAAGAACTATGGAATGCCAACTCAAATCTGAGATATCCAAATCCCCTCCTAGCTAATGAATACTCTCAAATTAAAGGCATCAGTCGAGCAAGTTTTCCTAAGTTGTGAACGCAGAAACATATTGCTTACGAAGACCAAACTTACAGCAATTAATATAATTGCAAATATAAGTCCCCACTTAATAATTTAATGGATTCATATGGTCCTTTAAGGAGAAAGACGGAAGTAAGAGTGTAGTTACCAATGCCTTGCCATGTCTCAAGTGGCACTCTCAGGGACCTCTGTGTTAGGTAGGAAGCATCTTCCCAAGTGTAAGGAGCTTTCTTTACATTGTATCTCCACAGCCAACTTCCAGTCCACAATAGCAACTGGATAGACGGAACATAGTAATCAGTAAAATATTTTTCCAAATCTAAAGAGCAGAAGTTATGTAAGCAGTGTTTGCATACAACAACTCTCACTATTTCATCCACTGGCTACTTGCCCGCTGAAGCCTTGGACTAGGTAAAGGATTTAATATTAAAAGAACTTTGCCATTTAGAACCTTATTTCATCAATGCTGAAAACTGCAGATTCTGTACTTTTCATGCTTCATTGGATAAACCATTTAAATAGATGTGAGGTGCTACTTTACCTTGCCAATACTGTAGGGTAGAAGTACAAATCGGACACCAATGAGATCCCAGAAAGAGGGTTTCTGAGCACCTTTTATGTCCAATTCAAGTTCTTTGCTAAGATCTTCCACTTTCCTGCCATTAGAAATATGGCTAGCCATGTCATAATTTGAAAAGGGTTATCAGAGAGTGGTTTAACCTAAACACACTTTAGATATATGATAGCATGGAGTGTTTGATAGCATAACCATTCACATTGATCAGAACTATTATTAATGGAATAAAATCTTAGGCATTAAACAGAAATTTCTTGTTAAAGATCATACAAATCCATACTTGTCCATCTGCTTGTTATTTTTCTTCTTTGTTGCGACACCTCCAGTTCTTTCAAATTCCAGTGCCCGCAGTCTATTTTTATAAGCAGGTGTCTTCCGGACCATTTCCACAACCTGGAAAAATAAAAAGATCCATTAAAAATATCCTAAAGAAGCTTCTTCCACTGTGCACTGAAGCAAAAGACAAAACAAAAATAATTTGAATGAGTAAAGTTGCAACACAAGCTTTCCATGATTTCATTATCTGACGCTTAACACTTCTTGAGTCATTATTGCAAACTTAATACCAAGTACAAGGAAAAATATAACTAAAGTAGTTGATGCCAGATATCAGCAGTAATGACTGATGATCCATCAAAGGTCAAGTTGTTGCAAAGGTGAACAAGCCAAAGGCAGCACAACCAGCACACCCATCAAAGATGTCAATCAACTTTCACATGCAATTAACTTGAAGCAATATGTAACACAATACCTGATTATACCTTGTCCACTGATTTAGATATTGAAATGCAGAGAGAATCAGAAGAACTCCAACCAGGACAGAACGGGGATCCTAGAATGCATTAATATCATCATTAGGAGCCAAAATTTTCAATGTTTAAATTGTGCTACTAGACAAAAGGAATATTCAATATAAATGCAACATCTAAACTACTGGCATGAAAAAAATGCTTACTGTCTTGTGAGCATAATATGCATGATAGTACCGTGCTGTATTGTAGAATACCTACAAACAAGTAGAATTGGATTATTCTCAGCAGTAATGAAAAAATATGAAAGTTTAAAAGGTAAGTATGTAGAAATTAACTATATTGAATTTCTGATTGAAAATGTCTTCTGTGAAGGTAAGTATGATCTAATGATTTCGCTGCTTTGATTAAATTCATTTAACCTCCACAATTCCTAAGTATCGATATAACAGGAACTTTCTCCCGAAATCAAGTGGAAGTATAAGTGCTGCATTAAATGACTGTTTGTATTTCACTTCTGCAAAAAGTTCTCCATAAATTTTTGAACACTAATTAAGTGACATCTAAAGTAACCAGAAACACAGCTGTCCACGAGAACATAGGAAGTACCAATTAATGCAAGCTAACAGAATATCAATCTCACCTCCTCTGGGTGTGCAATTGCATAATCATACTGCTCCCGAGTAGCCTCATCTTTCAAAATCTGTCGTTAAGGATTAACACGTATCAAACTAGGATATCAACTCTAACAGGACAAACAATCCCAATCCCCCTTCTTTCTCTCTCCTTCCACTCCATTAATTTTAGAGTTGTTATTGTAAATGCAATAGCAAATGTGGAAAACACTATGTCCCACGCGAACCACATGATCCAATATACTGATTGCCACACTAAAAGTTCATTATTTTCCTAAAGCACACAACTTGCAAATCAGTTTTTAGTTACAAGCAAAATTTCCAACATTATCGTGAAGACTGGGAATTGATTAGTACCTCATAAGCATTAGCAATTTTCACAAACAACTTCTTCGATTCGGGATCGGGGTTCTTGTCAGGGTGACTAAAAGACAAAAATCCCACGATTCAAATTTAGAAATACAGTCAAAATAAACGAGAAAATTACGCGAAAAAAAATCGAAGGACCTACTATTTTAAAGAGAGCTTGTAGTAAGCCTTCTTGATCTCCGAGGCATTAGCGTTTTGAGAAACCCTGAAGTAAAAGAAAAAAAATTGCCCAGTTGAGTAATCAATCAGACGACGAAATCTACAAGTACAAAGAAGACAGAAGCAGAAAACTGGAACTGACCCCAGTAGATCATAACAATCGTCTTGTTCGCAGTATATGGCCGATGATGGCGAGATGATGTGAGCAAGCAGAATGACCGATACCGCTGCGCGCCACCGAATCAAGGCCGATGGCGCCATCCTCTCTCTCTTTTTCTCTCTCCCGTGGACTGATTCACAGCAGACAATTAGCTCTGTTTTCTTCCAACTTGGGGAAAATATATGAATTAACCATTAATATATTATTTCAAATTTAAATAAACAATTTAATATAAAGTATATTCTAATTCATTTATCTAACAATCCTTATTTATATGAAATTAATAATAGATTCTTTATTTTTTTTTACAATTATAAACTCTCCAGTGTTCATTAACTACGCAATTTATATCTATAAATCAAGATTAACATTTACCAATATATCATGATTACCAGAATATTTAGGAATATCAAAGTGGTTTTGACTAACTTTTCTATCCATGACTCTTCTATATAATTCAATTCTTTTATCATAGAATATTCCAATTAGACATAGAGCATGGAATTAATATTTACTATATTTGAGTCCAATTATATTTGTTCTCAACCATTAGCAATTGATTCAATTAATAACATTCGAAAACTATTTTTAAAACATCATTCCACCTTAGAAAAAGATTTCCTAAATCAATTCTAATTCAGAATAATAGAACATTATCCCTAATTACTTCAGAGTGATGAATCCTATATTGATCACTCAACTAAATCCATATAATTTATATTATATCCAATGACTACCAACTAGGCTATCTTTGACTAGAATAGGTCATAAGTAGTATCAAAACATAACAATCCATGTATGAGATAACTTTGGAGATATCAAAACAAAGGATCACTTATACAATCATCACAATGAAAATTTTTATAGATATACAAGTAATGTTCCAAATAGAATTCTTATATGAGGTCAGTTAAGTAAACTTGTTCTCTAATAAGAATTCATACGTTTGTTTAAGTATCTCCATACTTTAGTTTATAGGATACACTACTGCCTTCTTAAGGAAAAACGCAACATGTGTTAATCTTTTTATACTTTATTAATGTACAGTCATAGTAAAACAATAACTAGGAATAATTTAAGGATAATATATAAATGTAATATGTATCTCATAATTATAATCTCATTGTAATTTATTTTGTAACGTACATTTATCCCATGGCTTTATCATATACATCTAATTTGTATAAGATAAATAATGCCTTTAAATAATTATGTCACTAAACTACAACCAATTGATTAGCTATATGGCATAAACAAATAATCTCCCACTTGCACTAAACAAAATTTTTTAAGTATGTTATACCATATCACCTTATTAAGATCATATTACTGCTAGGATAGTGGTTTAGTGAAAGAATTCTACAAAATTCTCTATAGTGAGCACTTGCTTAATTCTTATAATTACCATCTTAATTATCATCATAATTGAGAGGAAATACCTAAATATATACCTGGATCTTTGTGAGACATTAGCTCCTTTCATATGCCCAATGAATTTAATATTATACAATATATTACCGTTTAAACAATGCAAGGAACTATTCCAAGTTCATTAAAGAACTTATTGATCCAGTTAATCATTTCTAAGTAAAATATACATTCATTAGGATTTACTTCTAAAGTAAGATCCATACAAACGTGAAATCAAATATCATCTCATACACAGAGTAATGGATATCTTTAATAGTTTACCAATATTAGGCATCTCAAATACTCAACAGTTTTAGTGCATTATCTATGTACTTAGAGTAGAATAGGTAAACAACTTTCAATCTATCTCTATAGATTCAATTCCCAAAATTAAGTTGTTATCTTTTCGTATCCAATATAAATTGTTTTTAGACAATTATATTTTCAACAATTAAAAATACAAATATTGTTCTTTATGAGCAATGTCTCTACGCACTACTACTGAAGAGAACAACTATACTCTCATTAACCTTCTTGTACACATGATAAATTCATAATCATCTCCAAAACAAATCCTTCAAATCCACTATGAAAGTGAATCTTTCAACATTTCCCTTTTAACTATACATCAAATGTATCAATCAAGGTACTTATTCTAATTGAATCTATTGTTATGAGGTTTGAAATTTTCAAATTTTATCTTACTCATAGTGGATCTTTCAACATTTCCCTTTTAACTATACATCAAATGTATCAATCAAGGTACTTGTTCTAATTGAATCTATTGTTATGAGGTTTGAAATTTTCAAATTTTATCTTACTCCCACTATTTATCATAAGAACCATTCTACTATAAGTGTTCACTAAAACAAATAATTTGTTTAATGGGTCTGTAGGATTATATCTAAGCTTTTAGATATCTTATAACCCCTTTATTATCCAATTTAGTTCTAAACTTATTGGATAATATATGATTCAACCAAGCATTGCATCCCAAAATCATTAACTTTGACTCTTTCAAAGTCTTAATGTTCCATATCTAATATGAAATCTAGCTAACTGATCTAATTGGAACTTTCAATGGTAAGTTGTAGTACTAAGCTTAGATATTAAAGAAATAACTATAGGATCATACAATATCTTATACTTTATATTCACCTTACATAAATCTATACTCTTTTAGAATTTTATTGTGAAGGTATCCACTAGAGAATCTCATTTCCTATGGATAACTGAAAAAATTTAAATTTCACAATATCGATCTCAACAAAGAACTTTAGTATTCTTCATGCTTAATTTATACTTAGATTTAAATGATTTAAAATTTTCAAAATTTTAAACCAATATTTCATTTAATACATATGATTATACCACATAAATTCTTTAATATTATAATGGCATACAAGTATCATCCTTTTATGAATTGTTATTACATCTAATGCATCATACGTATAAGATTTAACGATTCATACCATCATCATCCTTTCACCAAAATTTGATTTGGTTATTTTTAACTCAACAAGTTTCACATGGTTCATAATTAAAAGGATACATATATCCTTATATATCTCTTTGAGATTATCATTATGTTGATTTAATCAACATGGCATGAAAGGATAGTTTTGATTTTCCAACGTTGTATTCTTATCACTTATATTAAGCAAAAGTCTCCTTTAATTAAACGTATACAAACTATTTGTATAAATTTAGATCAATTACTTTCCCTTAACAATCTATTTCTTTTCATGCATTAACCATTATAATAATGTTGAATCTAAATTTAGTATCAATACTCATAAGTATGAACTAGAAATATATATGATCCTTATCATATCTCATATAGGCAAGAAAATTTAATCATTTCTTCTAATGATAACTGTTATCATTCTATAGCAAATGCCTTCAATTATAGTCCATGTTTATATTTTAGTAGGATAAATTGAGTAGAACAATTCCATCAAGTTATTATACCTATCAACTCTAGTTTATAAAACATCTTACATCATGATGTCATTGTGTTGACATATATCTTTCACGTTGTCATCAAAGTTTATGAGACATTAGTCAACTTAAAATGTCAACACATTTTGTCATCCATATGATTTCGACTTATGTCTAAAACTTTGTCATCGAATACTTAACAGGGATTATAACAATATTACATAATAGATGTATAAATTTTTTTATCTATCTTTGAGAACTCTTCTCAAGCATAACTTATATCTAAAAAATTTGGTTCATTAACTCTTAGTATCAACTATACTAAGCAAAGGTAGTTTATACTTAGAACAAAATATAAATGTAAGAAAAGCAAGTAATAGATTATACGCCATGACTACCAAATAAGATTAAGACTTTAATGATATTTGGTTACTACCATTATTTTATTCAAAATAATAGCCCTCACTACTATTTGAAAAAATTACTTTAATCTCTATAATGGGCTAGGATCCCATTCAAATGTAGTTAATCATGAATTTTCTCAATAATCTAACTAAACTTAAATTTGGTCGATAATAACTTTATCAATAACATCTCATGTGCTCCTAGACCTATTAGGTGATAACTTTTGCTAAAATATATTTTATATGTTATTCCTAACCATGCCTCTAAATTCATGTTATTGTGAGTTTGCTAATCCAAATCACACAAATTTAGTTAAGTATGACCCATTATTGTAAGACTAAATATATTTGGCTTAAAACGACCTTAAGTTTGCTTAACAAGCCTAATAATAAACATAATTAATGCTTATTCTTATAAAAATGGAAGGCAACAATCATGTCCAAAGATGCAAGATTATAAGCCTTGCTCCCTAGCAGATTCAAGGCATTTATCGATGGAAACTGGTGTGAGAAGCTCTCCTTTCTATCTTCCTTGCTTACTCCACCTTCTTGTTTCCCTCTTTCTTCTTTCCTTGTCTCCTGGTTTTTAGTTGTTTTCTTTTAAGCTCTTCCTTTTATTGCCTCCTTCTTTCCTTGCTTCTCTTATTCCTCTCTCCTACTATGTAATCCCTCAAATCTACCTCTCCTTGTGCTTGTCTTGCTTTGGACTTCACCAGCTAAGAAAAGGGTAGCTTAGACTTTTTACCTCCCCTAATTGTTGTTTTTTACTAACTGCTTCTTAAATTCTTTCCCAAACAGGTGCCTTTTTTTTTCTTTTACCTTACAAATTCAATGTATCCCTTAGCTATTGGGTAATGTTTAGAGACTAATTTCTCCCTACTACTCTCCAAGCCCAACCCACTTCTCTGAGGACAGCGATCCAGGTAAAACCTACTTCCCCTCCACTTATTCCAATTCTTGGATCTTCTTCCCACACTAAGCTTCCTCCTTCTAAATCTTAGAGCACTTTGCTTTCTATTGCTTCTTTTTATGGAGATTCTTTTAAGCTCAGTCATTTCCCTAAGGCTTCCATAGACAATATAATGATCTCTCCTCCTTTGAATCTTCTTAAAGTTGGGGCATATAATTGGTCCTCGTTCTTGGTAGGGTTCTTCCTCAATAAGAGGGTATCTTTTTCTCAAATCAACTCTTAGGCCAAAGTTAAATTGAGCAAAGCTGGGCTTGAATGTACTCTCCTTAGTGAAGGTAGTTGTTTTATTTTCAGGTTTTTCTAAAGATGCTAACTTATTAAACATTCTAGAGCAAGGTCCTTGGTATACTGCATGGAAGCCTTTACTCCTTTTAAGTGGAATCTTAAATTAACTTTGGATAGGGACAAAATTGTTTCTATACTATTTGGATTAATTTTCATAACCTTCCCCTTGAGTGTTGGACTAGGGAGGGACTAAGTTATTTGGCTAGTGCACTAGGTATACATTTATGTATGGATTCCTTGACTTCAAGCTTGAGCGCATTAGGTATGCTAGAGTTTATGTTGAAATAGCTCGTGACCTTGAGATACCTTCCTCTTTAGTGATTAAGGGACTTATTGAAGAAGGCGAGCTTGAGGATCATGTTATACAACTCACCTATGCTTGGAAACCACCATACACTAGAAAACTAGAGAGCAACTGGAAAAATCTTTAAAAATGGATCTTATGGTGAGCTAATGGGCGTTCGGGGTAGTTTACAAACATAGGAGGAGGAAGCTAACCAAGATGATCCTCCAAAACCTAATGTAGCTCACACCTCTGAGTTAGAGCCAATGATTATTGGTACTGGAAACATCTTTGACAATAATATATCTAAAGAAGCTGGTACTCCTAGTTCTCCTGAGAAAGGCTTAAATAGAAACCAAGGAACTCTAGAGATGATGGAACATGTTCTAAGCACTTCTCATATAATTGATTCTCCTACACTCAACACTCAAAGGGCTATCTTAGCTGAAAGTATAGTTATATTCTCTAAATCCACTAAAAAGTCTATATGAGTTAGGAAGTCTAATAGGAAAAAGGAAAGTGGGCGTCCCTTCCTCAGCTTCCCCTCATAAATCTATTGGTATGGACTGTGAAAGGCCTCAATGGACTCTCAAAAAACAAAGCCTCAAAGATGTTATTTTGGATAAGAAACCTCACTTGTTTGGCATTTTGGAGATTAAAATAAAGGTTGCAAACATTTAAGAAGAACTTGGCTTTTGGGGAAGCAGATGAAGGTTTATCCCTAACCCTACGCACCATTTCAATTGTAGAGTGATTACTCGCTTTAATCCTACAATCACTTCTGTAAAAAAAAAAAAAAAAACTCTCCAGCTCCAACCAAGTAATCCATCTGCATTGTATTTCAAATATGTGCACATCCCTTTTCATTGTCTCTTTTATATATGCTACTAATTTCAGCTTTTAAAGATGTCTTCTTTGGAATGATCTTAAAACATTGCTTTCTTCAATCAACTTGCCCTGGGCTCTTGTTGGAGATTTTAACTGTATTTTTAATAAGGATGAAGCTGAAGGTCTCAACATCAGTAGATATACGAATGGTAATGTACTCTCCTCTCTTATTTCAAAACTGGGAATCATAGTATTGAGCTTCACTGGTCAATATTTTAGATGGTCCAATAACAAAATTGCTTTAGCTATATGAGGAAGAAACTGTCTTCTTCAATAACCTCTAGATGGATAAGTTTCCTTCTAGTTAGGCTTATTTTGGATCCCCCTTACCCTCAAATCACTCCATAATTGAGATTCTAAGTATGTTAGCTAACTACACTCTCAAAACTCCTTTCAAGCTCTATTACCTCACGATACAGGTGGTAAGGTTCCAAGAATCTGTGACAAATGGTTTGAACACTAAAATCTCAAGTTGTAAGGCCTTCCAGTTGGTTTACAAAGTTAAGAGAGTGAAGGAAGAACTTAAGTTCATTTTTGAAAAAAAAACTTCTTACCTAAACATTAAAACTCAGCTTAAGAGTGCCAAGCTTCATCTCCTATTCTCTCAAGGGGAGACTTACAACTCTCCTAATGATTTTAACCTCAAAATGTTAGAAAATCAAACTCTAAGAGATTACTATTTAGCTCTTTCTATACATAATTCATACCTCAGATAAAAGGTAAGGATTCATTGGCTTAAAGATGGTGAAAAAATGTACCAATTTCTTCTTCATCACCCTTCTAGCTTACAGAAACACTAATAGGAATAATGTTCTCCTAGACAATGAGGGAAACCCCCGCAGGGAACAAGCCTCATTAAAATAAGTTACTTTCAAACAAATTGCTTTTTTTGTTCAATGCATTAAGGAATGCATTCCCTTAAGAATTGGAGAAGATGCTTATACTAAGCTCACCAAAGCTTTAACCACGGATGAGATTAAAAAGGTGGTGCTCAACCTTAAACCAAATAAAGCACCTGGACCTGATGGGTTTGATGCCTATTTTTTCTATAATATTTGGGAGGCTACTAGAGATGTAAAACCTTCTTGTGCTTGGTCATTAAAACTAAAAATCCAAACTCCATGCAAGATTTCAAACCTATAATTTATTGTAACCTAGTGTAAAAAGTCATTTCTAAGATTTTAACTATGAGGCTCAGATAGGTTCTCACTTTTATCTTTAATCACTATCAAGGTGCTTTCATGGCATTATGCCTATAGAAGAATGTCTTTATTAGTAGCTAATCTTTCTAGTTCTAGACCCAATGCCTCTAATCATGACTTACTTGTCTAGCTTTTACATAAATTTGGAGTTTTCAATAATGCTTCTTATTTGGACAAAGTTAGAGACCACTTTACTAAAATCTGTTAGGACAATTTAGTCTGGCATAATTCATTGGTTCCTAAGGCATTTGTTACTTTCTAGCTTGTAATCTTGGGTAGACTTTACACAAAAGACATTCAATTCCAACTCCAACTAACTTTATGTACTTTATAAGGCTGAACCTGAATTAGTACTACATTTATTTTGAAATGTTCACACACAAACTCCATTTGGTCCAGAATGCCAAAAAAATGGACAGATATTGTGAAAAAGATGACCGGCCTCAAATTGTTTAATGGGCAAGCAATATTTATGATAGAGCTAAATTTAATGCCACCTTATTCAAGACTATCTTTTCCTTCTGCATCTACATCATCCGGAGGGAAAGGAACCAATGTATTTTTAAGCAAGCTAGGACTCCTAAGCACCTATTAATTCATAAGCTCATCAATTAGATCAGGGAAGTAATCAATGCTAATTAATCTCTAGTGAATCTCACTGATAGGGAAAAGAGAAAATGGGATATGATGTGAAAAAAGTATCTTCCTATATCGCAAAACGAAACTACCATCTGCTTATCTTATGTAAATAGGTAGCTTGTTAAGATCTATCCTTTGTATGTTTGCAACATTTGTATGGCTCCTTTTAAGCCAAAAAGGAACACACACACACACACACACACATTTATATTATTTCCAAAAAAATCATGTTCAAAATATATACTTAAACATTTTTATTGAGGGATTTAATTTTATTTGTTTGATCAAACACAAAATTACATGTAGTAATATCACATATATAAAACTTACAATTTAACATACATCATATATATATATATTTCAAACGTATAAATAAAGTATGCAACTTATATACTCATAATTAAATACTATGCAAGTCTTCATAATATAAAAAATATTTCCAATTCTTTAGATAATTAAATTAGATTAAATCAATTGATTCCTAAATTAATTAAATTCATATTCTAAATAGAAATTTAATTTGATTTGAAAATAATTTTCAAATTCAGTTGAAAACTATTGCCAATTATCTTGACTACTCTAACAAAATTTAAATGGAAAAAATTTCAATAAATTAGTTTTCTTACTTACTATAATTTAAAAAATCATTTTAAAAAATTCAATAAATAAGAAATTCTAATCCAATTATAAAATTATTTCCAATATAATTAGAAATAATTTTCTCTAATTAGAAAACTATTTTCTATATTAAAAGGAAACTACTTTCAAAATTAAATAAAACACTTTTAATTTAATTAAAAAATACTTTAATAAATTAGAAAACTATTTTATAATTATAAAACTATTTTCAAAATATTAAAGAAAACTCACTTTCTAAATTAATAAATGAAAACACTTTTCAAATTTTAATCAAGAAAAATATCCTTTTTAATAAAT
This sequence comes from Erythroxylum platyclados, assembly GCA_027563515.1. Taxonomy (NCBI): domain Eukaryota; kingdom Viridiplantae; phylum Streptophyta; class Magnoliopsida; order Malpighiales; family Erythroxylaceae; genus Erythroxylum; species Erythroxylum platyclados. The sequence goes on from JAOQMM010000004.1 coordinate 12,099,379, forward strand.
CAAGAAACTTATTATTCATAAATAAAGAAATAATTTCTAAATAAATAGAATAATAATTCTCTAAATAAAATAATAAATTAAATTTATCCCAATGAAATTAAAATAAATAAATTTAATTAAGTAACACATTTTATAATTACAATTTAATTTTAAGGAGTCTAATTAACTAATTTCAATCTAATTGAAATATAATTAATTTTTAATTTTATAAACTATTTTTCTAAAATTTAATTAGGAGTCAATGTAATCTTAATTAGAATAAGAAAAATAATTACCTTAATTTTAGAATTGAATTTGATTTTAAAACTATTTAAAAAACTATTTAAAATAAAGTTATTCTTAATAAAAATTGGCTTATTCTAATTATGAGTATAGACAATCGTGCTCTCAACACACTTTATTTTAGGCCTAGGTAGTACCCTTGTTGCTAATGTTCCAAACTAAGAATACCTTATTCTTATTACAAAACTTGTCTTATTAGGAGTTTAGGTTATCTTAATCTTGTAACTAAATAGGTTAAACCTTATTCTACTGTCCAATATCCCTCCTCTTCAAAGAGAAAACCCTAGCATCTTCTTATGTTGTCACAGTCACCTTCACGTCACCATCCTTTTGTTGCTGCCGCCAATGGTCTTCTTCTAGTGCAACCTGTCTACCTCACCGATACTGCTTCTTTGTTGAAGCTATAGAGTAGCAGTTGTTAGCTTTTGGTGCACTTGCTTTCGCCTTCTCCATCTTGCATCACCTTCTATTGCTTTCATCAAAAGGCACAACCACCAACCCCATTTGCAACATACACAGAGCATGATCAGAATGACAGAACCAATATTCTTCAAATCTCCACACGTTTATAGAGAGTTACAAAGTCACTATATACGGTCGTATAGGCCCTTACTTGCTTTAAATCTTCGTTCCATGCCACAATTTTATCTGAATTTTTCTTTTTTCTGTTTGGTGAAGGCAATTATCACTTATAAATAAACTTGAAACTCTTTAAGTACCAAAAATACTATAAAAATATTAAATAACAAGCAAAACATATTAAATAGCAGTATATAATTATAGTCAAATAAGCATTTATCACCTATAATACTGAATGACAACCATACAACAAGCCTTCAGAGTAAGATTCTCAAATGATATTGATTATAAACTATTTACGTTATATCTTAACTGTGGTATCTATGAGATATGGGCAGAAAGAAATTGTAGAAGATTTCTTAATACAAAGGTGAAACTTCAGTTACTCTACAAGCTTATATCTCACAAACTGAGAGAATTAATGATCATCAAAAACTTATACACTACTCACTGCTTAATGTATAAGGAAAGATGGAACCTCCTATGCACGACTCATTGGCAGTGAAGTTTTCAATTAAAAAATTTATAGATTTGAACACTCAAAATTTTCTTATTACTAAGTCTAATTATTATTATTCTAAGTAAAACTACTTTCACAACAAAAAAGAGGTGTTATTATTTTTATTTTAAATAATTCGTTATAATTTATTTATCAATTGTATTGCTACTACCACCACCACCGCCACCACCGCCACCACTACTACTAATACTAATCCTACTACTACTACTCCTACTGCTGCTCTTACTACTACTCACTGCATCTCTTTCACCCCCAATCGCATGACTAGCTTTCAGCTATCACACAACCCATAAACTCTGGCTTAAACTTGCAGATCACTTCATGCAATAATCAACTTCACAATGCTCTCTTTTCCATCACAGACTCTACACACTAAAGAAGGCTCCAACACCATCACTGATTTTCTTTCCCTTATTTCCACAATTGTAAATGAGTTGGTAGCTATTGGTAACAAAATCTTTGATGAAGATCTAGTTTTTCACTTAAATGGACTCCCAATTGATTATGAGTTCTTCATCACCACCATTGAGCATTGCAACACCCTACTAATATTTCTTTCGAGCAAAGCTTTTAATTCATTAACAAAGCTTATGATCATATAACTCACCTCAACAATTTGACGCTACTTTCTTTGTCTCTCACAATGATGGTTGTCACTCATAAGGCATTCGTGGAAAAAATTGCAGAGGGAGGCATGACCATTATCCCTCTACTTTGTAGGACAACCCTAATTTTACTAATCAAAACTAATAAAATGAGTCCTTATAATGGGCCTCCTCATTCCTTTGGGTCTGTCTACCTTGATGGTCCATTCAATCAGCCT
>JAOQMM010000004.1:12176853-12192217 GCA_027563515.1 Erythroxylum platyclados
GATAACGTGGGAAGATCATCTGAAGATAGGGGACATCTTCGCGGATAGGGATGATCCAGTGTAATCTTTTATCTTGTAAGATAAGATGTAGTCAAATTCTGTTAGACCGGATTTTCAAAAAAGAAAAAAATAAAATCATTTCAATATTCTAAATTTATTTCTAATCCTTGGTATATTCAGCCTCCTTATCTCTCGAAAACTTACTCAAATCTTGTCCGATCTGGCATCTTACCTCCTTCTCTCCACTACTGATTACTCCTCAGGTATCAAACAAATAATATTTCCTAATTGTATCGAATGAATTATGTTTTTCCTTTTTGTCTCTCTTTTTGACAAAAAGGTTAAAAATGAGGAATCATAACATGGTATTTGCAAAATAGAAAAATATAAAATGTTTTCTGTTATTAAACATGTGATCACATTCTTCTAATGTCATCATATACTTGATTAAATCACACATTTTGTTGTAGTTAATTTTGCTACTTAACTCTCACTTATAAAGATCTGAGAAAAACATTTGTACAAGTTGCATAACCATTGATAAGGTTCTATAATATAGTTCATTTGTATAGTTATGGCTTAAAACAATCTGTCTTTAGCATTTTTGGGTAAAAAATTTAATGGCATCTTGCTCATTCATGGGTTAATACTACAATTCTTCTTGGATTCAAGAATTTTAAGCAACTGCATACTTGGTCAAATAGGCATTGAACATTTCATGTCTCAACTTCAACTTTTCAGGGTTTAGAGAAAGGCTTTCCCCCGTTGAGGATGGTGAATGTCTATGATGGGTCATATTTTGTCCATTTTCAGTCAAGTTTGTCAGCTTTACAGTCTTTTTTCAATTGCAGTGGCACTTATTCACAGTCAGAATTCTGCCATCCAATCCAAAAATGTATAAGAGCTAAAGTAGCAAGATTGATGACTGAGTCATGTAGTTGTTATGACTTACATTCTATCACAAAAATTAGTAAGTTGAAATTAAATTATTTATACACAAAAAGTAAGATGATGATCTTCGTCTTTTTCTTTTAAATTTTTGCAGTTTGTCAATTGTTAAATTGTGTTCATAGGTTTGGTTTGTTCTTAATCATTGTCACTGGGGATTGGTTATATTATAATGTTTACTCGGGAAGCTCTTGTAACTACTCTGTTTTGGTTAAATGTTCATTTTCTTTTGGTCAAGAATGTTCATTATATGCTTGAAATCGATCATTAGTAGGATATGGGTAACTAATTAACAATTAAGATATCTCTTCAATTTCCTATTAATTCGATGATTATAGGTCTATTATGGTGCCAACTCTTGCTGCATAACACAAGACAAATAATTCAATCTAATCTCTCGATTCAAATTGAATATAAAATAATTCACATCATAAAGTATATTGAAAATCAAATCAAGAATGTAAAAGTTTAACAAATAATTCAAGTGTAATTCCTAAAGAAAGTTTAGCAATCCATATCCAACATTTATGCCAATTGATTCATCATTAACATTCAATAATAAGGAAAGAAGAAAAAGAGAGTGGAGTTGTGAGAACATTTTATAGATCCATAAGAAATTTGAGGAATTACAAATATTAGTTGATCAAGCTAAAATAGCTCATAAGCCTGCCATTGGGAATCTTATCTTTTAAATACTATTTTGTGTCTAGATTGCAACTAAAATGGGTAATAATTAACCATGAAAACCATGACATCTATTAAGCTCTTAATTATTGTTCAACTAAGGATATCTAAACTAAAGTGAAAAAAAAGCATCATAAATTTCATTAACATCCTGATATCAAGAAATGGTATTATATAATGAGAAGTTTAATTGGCTATATCCTTCCACTCTTAGTTTCTTCTTTCTAACGAATTCATAATATTTTCCCTAACATTAATGCTTTCTCAAAGGCTAAAAAGAGTGAAAATATGCTAGCATGTGGAATAACATAGTAAAACTACAAGTTGAAAAGAGAGATGAAAGAAACAATTGAATCTGAAATCAATTTATATCATTTATAAGGCCTCAAATAAACTGAGGACCAATTCTACAATATTTTAAATATAAAAGTAAATTAATATAACAAAAAAATATTAATTGATACAAATTCAATTGGAATAGAAAGCTAACTTGCACTCACTTAACCAAATCTACTAGCCTTATTGAACGTCAATACATAAAGCTTATATCTATATACCGTTGTGTGTAGTGAGAAAGGCACGTGGATTCACTGGAATTGAATTTACTCTTAGTTGTATTAGTAAGCTCGTTTCCTAGCAAGAACTTGTTAGCTTTGGTACCATCTCATTGGCCATGGCTTTTTCTCTCTCTTACTGCATACCAACCAAGTCTCTCATAAACAGGAAACAAAAAAATCCCATAAAACTCATCACCATCATTAAATTGCAATAGATATTTATTTCCATTACTCTTTCTACATTTAACTTGACTTCAAATCTTTTAAGTTACCTAAAAGAACGAACAAGTCTTCATTCTTTCACATGATACCGTTATTGGCACCACTAACTCATAGGCAACATAAGATTAATGTATATTAGTGTAAAATAACATCCATTCCAATAACAAACCTGACCTAAACACCCATAAAGGATTCAAAATATATAAGCTCTATAACAAATTATTCTTCTTTACGAGATCTAAGAATCGCAACCTAATAGTAAATTGAAATCAATTTCTCAAATATGTAGATCATGGATCTGATAGGTAGAAAAGTGAGAAAAAACCAAAAATAGAAAGAGAAAGAGAATTAGGGAAATAGTATACAAGTAACTGAATTCACATTAAAGAATTTATACAATTCATCATAGTTAAGTTATGAAGGATTTATTGGCTATTAGACTTGGTTTCTTTAGTCACTAAAACCTAATTCACTCCCTCAAAGCTCTCAATAAACCTTAGATAGAGAGGCATCATTCTCTATAACCACTCTAGTAAAAATGACACCGAGTTTAAAGAAGAAGGAATCTTTAAAAGATAGCAAAGCATATGGAATTAATACAAACAAGGGCTTTCTGACACTTCTTAATCAAATGAAAAATCTCCTCCGGCTGCTTCATTGTTCTCCTCTAGCTGCTTTGTCACTTCCTCCACCATCTCTCAACTATTCATCATTAGTGGAGAAATTTAGGGATTTTGTTTATCAAAAGGAACAAGAATTAGTGGCATTAAAGGTGGCTAAGGGTTAGGTAAATTGGGTATTTTTATATTGATTCAGGTTAAAAACTAGTTCAAGTTGGTCCATCTCACTTGATTTTTTAAAAGTTAAATAAATTTTATTGAAGAATAAATATACTGAAAATCCTTAATAAAAGTGCAACCTTGCAAGCTGGTATGCTTACAAAAATACAATATTGAGTAGCTAAGAGATTTACTCAAGAGTTAGCAAGAGTCATAACTGAAATCATAAAAACCACTCCCTCCTTACATTACAACTTACTTGAGTGTTGTCGTTGTTAGATATGAGGATTGCCCTAATCCATATAGACTAATTTTGACACGTTATAAAAACTATTAGTTTTTTTTATCAAAAATCAAAACCAAAGGGTCTTTTTTTAGACAAGTTTAAATTACAGGGACTTTTTTGTTCGATAATTCCAAATGATAAGGGATTTTTCTAAAATTTTTCTAAGTACCGAGGGTGTTTTTATCTTTTACCCTATTAAGATATATTATTCTGCACAACAAGAACTGACATAAAAGAGGCATACTTGCTCATAATATCAAATTTGTAGTAAAATAGTACATTAACTTCCAACACTCAACAAGAGATGTTTTACATTTCTCTTCAACTAAGAAGCAAGTTATAATGTATGAAAGCTTGCTAAAGTGAAATGGGTTGAGGTTTGTACACCAAAGAAGTTAAATGTTTTGGGCATCATACCAGTCTCTTTGGCAAATTAAACCTTCATAATAGGAAGAGTATGGAGAATTCTAACTAACAATGAAGCTCTTTAGGTTTAGTTAATACATCACTACTTTCTTAAAGACAATAGTTGGTGGGAGGTGAAACTCGAAATTGAACACTTACAGTTCGTGATCTAACTTCTTAAAATGAGGGACTTAATCAAGGAGTGCTTTATCTACAGGTAGGGAATGGAGAAGCAATCTCTTTGTGGAGTCATTCTTCACTTTACCCTATCAAATATGTCCCCTAACTCTTTTAATGTTAAAATCCTATAGAGGCAATAAATAGGTCTCTAACTTCTTGGAATTCAACAATATCTTCCCATACTGTAGATCAAGGCAGGAGGAAGAGGATAAACACTTATGGTTAAAGCATAGATTTGGAAGATTCACTATGCTTCATGTAGGTGCTTTCTAGCTCTGTCAGGTCAAATCATCCCTTAATATAGAGTAATATGGTGTAAGAAACAACTGCCAAAAATCTCCTTCCTAATGTGGTTAGCGTTTAAGTAAAAGTGGGAAAGATATATATAAGGATGGCAATAGGTTGGGCCTAGGAGCTTCTTTTGGGGCTCGGCCCCAGCTTGATGGCCAATTGGGCGTAACCTATTTTTTATTTTTTATTTAATAAAATAGAAAATGACACCATTTTCTACAAAATAACGCCATGTTCTACAATAGTTATCGAGCCTCTGCATGGGCTAGGGCTCTAAATTTTTTTAAAAAAATTAAGTCCTATGCTCGATCAACTTGGACCTAACTCGTTGACCTCGAGTCAGGTTGAGGCAGGGTGGGCTGGGCTTGGGCCTAATTGCCATCTATAGATAGATAGGTTCAATTTCATTGACTCTTCCCAACTCTGATGTTTATATAGCAATGAGCCAGAATCAATTTGTCACCTCTTCTTCTTGGGTGATAACTCAGCCATTATTTGGACTGAAATCAAAAGGGTTTGTCTATTACCTAACCAAAGTCTATGCTTTATAGACTTTGTGGAATATATGCAAAGGATATAAAAGCAGCTGGTAATAAACACATATGCTACATTACCCTTGGCAATTGCATGTATAACATATATAAGGAAAAGAACAACCACATTTTCCAAATTAAGAGCCAAGCTAGAGAATAGATCCTCCATGAACTAATGTAATAAATACTAACTCTAACAACTACGTCAGAGTTAGGGATATTGTAAGATAAGTACTGAGTTTGAGTATCCTTTACTCACCTTTAAGGATAGCAAATGCCTTGCGTTGGAAAGGTCAAAACTTCTAAATGGTTCAATTTGTTGTCCTTCCATCATTCATTGTACTTTAGTAGCCTTCCCATCTAATATCAAAGCAACAACAAAATTTATTTCCAATAGTTAGTTTTTAAAGTTTTAATGCAGGTGTGTCTCTTTTAATATGATACAGAATTTGATATTGTCAACTTAAGTTGTTTTGATTTGACATTAATGTGTAATTTTCATGACATCCTTTTTACATTAAATAATGTTCCTTGCCACTTACTACTGCAGTAGATTTAACTCCTTAATTGAATGCAAGATAGCAAAAGCTGATAATATGAACATTGTGAAGTTTTAGTTAGTTCCCTTTTAGTTCTAGTCTCAACCATTCTGCTTGGAGCTGATGGAAGCATTTGCTTTTCGATGCTTTTTTTTCTTGTATTATTATGATAAAGAAGTCATTCGAAAATGATATTGAATTTCTACGTAAAGCAACAGATATAGAAACATTTGCTAATTGAGAAAGTGGTAATTAGCAAATACTTATTTAACCGCTCCACTCTTAATTAGTTCCCACATATATATAGCGCCTTAAGGACCCTCTATTGAAGCAGGATCATGGATGTTGTCCTTTAACCTAAACAAAGTTTTCATCCATAAGAAACTGGAAACAATATGCTAGTATATGGGAGTCATTTTGCTACGTTACCATTATAGACTTGCTTAGGAAGCTGAGAAAGCATAAGTAACGAAATGCCTAAAAATCTCATACTCTCTGCCAACAAAAGCAACAAAACCCTTCCTATAAACAAAGTAGATCAACCTTGGTATGTCAAGTACCTAACGCCAACTATATTACTATTGTTTACCACACGCGAATATAGTGGGGGTGAAAAATGAACAGTAGTAAGTTGAAGCAACGTATTGTACAATGATTGATTTCGGGTATTCTAAAATGCTTTAACTCAACAAAGTTACAGAAATTCAGCCAAAAATAAAAAAAAGCAATTTTTATTTCTTCTTTAAGTCTTAATGGACATGATGTAACTTTTGTCCATAAGACTTTTCTTAAGCATTTATTTGAGCTTAAACAAACAATATAAACTTTCTTCCCCCATTATATTACCATGTATGCATGATCAAACCGGTGAATTTTAACTTCAAACTTTCTATAAAATATAAACATATTTAATGAGACATGTAACTTGATATACAAACGTCTGTTGGAAATAGATAGCATCAAGATCTTATTTGAACCGACAAGCTTTTAGTCTTATCCATTTGAGGTAACCTGGGTGTCGTACTCTTATCTTATTTCTCTAAAGATTACCTTGATCTCAGACTCTAGTAAACCAATTACAATTAGTTACTTGAATGTGTCTCATAATTCTAGGAAACCATTTGCCAAGACTGCTCAGTATCAAACTTAATCAATTGCATAAAATTAATGTATAATAAAAGGAGAGGTTAATCTTTTAATTTGTTTCATAAGTATTACAAGTTTACTACTAGTAAGTAGATATGCTTACCTTGTCTAACCTTGTCTGGTTGGTTTCCATTATCAGCTCCTAAACATGGTATTTTGCCCATTAGCAAGGACACAAATAAGTCAGTAAACAGACCTAGCTAGCAAATGAATTCCATGTTTGTTAGCGCAGTGAAACAAGGAAGTTATACGTATACCAAGTAAAGAAGGGAATTGGAACGACAATTTAAATACTTACGTACTACAATAGTGAAGGAGTTCATTCAAGCAGGTTCAAAGATTGAAATGGAATCAATGACATGAAGAAATAGAGTGTCTAGTATTGATAAATCCAAATTTCATGGTTTGACATTAACACCTTCCTTATTCCATGAAATCTAGCAAAACATCCCCTAAAGGAGTACTCTCATTCAAAAAATAGGCATCCATGATAATACTGTCAAGATAATTAGTTATGCTGATAAATGTAATAAACATGCCTATTATTTCTACCAAAAAACAAGATGTCCTATTAAAGGAGTTATCAAATTCCATCTAAATCAATGCCTTTTCCTATACCAAAAGGCTTGATATACATTTACTTCTTTTTAGTGTGCTACTTCATGACATACATATTCCTATATTGTCATATAAAGATGATGTATCGACAAAGATAAAAATAAGGGTAAGTTAATAAAGATTACATATTAGTGTAGTTATTCCAGATAGGTATGTTCACTCTAGTAAGCGTGTTCTATAACTGGGGTTCAGATCACCTATTCCCATTATTCTGCTCCTACCCTATTCTATGGGCATCCATCCATCCATCCATTTTCTGTGGGTCCCATTTATTTGATGGATAGATGCTCATGGAATAAGAAAGAAACAGGATAATGGAAACAGGTAATCTGTTTCCCTATAACTGACATCGTGATCGTCGATTGCTTTTGGAGCCTTCAATTTTGAATTCGAATTGCTAATTCAAATTCTATTGTTATTATCGTACAAAATTCAAATTTTTTATTCTTCTAAATATTGTTAAGAATTTCTATTTTCGTGATAAGGAAAAAGAATTCTAACTTCTAATATTTCAATTTTTACGAAACTATTCTAAATTTATCACCATCTCACTCATCATTTAACTAAGTTTCAAATCTATTTTCAATTCCACAATCACAAAGTAACCTTACTATTTTTAAAATGTAAAATTCTTTTTTTGTTGTTGCAAATTTTGGATTCTTAAAATGAGTATAAAAAAGGGTTTGATAGAGATTGCTAGTCTTTCTTTTCATAAGAATTATTATATTTTACATTTCTATACATTTAAATGATATTATCTCTATATTTATTTTAAAGGACTTCTTTTTCTTTTTTGGATCTATTGGAAAGTATATAGATATATACACATATATATTCTAATTTTCTTTACCCTTATATTTATAGAATTGGAAATTTAATAAAGAAAATATTACCATTCTAAACTTTTATATATAGGACACTAGTTCATAGGATTGTTATTCACTTGTTTTCCCTTTTCCCAAAAAAAAGAAAAAAAATAATACAAGTTCCATCCCCTACTCCACTTCCCTATGAAGTTCAATAACATATTGCCGAGAAAAGTGCATTCAGATGATGCTTATATTGGATCTATTACCATAAATGCACATCATCCACATTAATTAATTCTTGTAAAACAAAAGAGGAGATGGAATGATACATTGCTTTGGAGAATTTCATGTTTCAATATGAAATATATCCTAAAAAGAAGAAAAATCTACCATATCTGCATTATTTGTATAGTCCTTAAAACTCCCTTTTTATTTTCCCTGCGTTACTTTTTAGTCCTCTCATCTTCAAATGAATCAATATACAGTTGAAATTCCCTAACACTTTAATATTTTTAGCCAATCCTTCAATGTCTTAATATAGTGTGGTCCTTTGAAATGCATGATTGGCTACATATACAAAGGTAACATAGATTTTCTCCTAAAGCAGTATAAAGGACACCTCTACATGTAGATATTGATTGGATTGTTTAGAATTGAGGATCTGAAGGCTTGCTTGAAACTAAGATTAAGGAACTAGTTTTGGAAAAAGGATTATGGTTTTTAGGAAATCAATGGAACATTATTCTAAATCACTCCTTCCATAGATTGCGAAGAATCATTCTAGGTACAAATTCTTATTGCTATGCTTATGGACCTATATTTTTCTTATTATATGATATTTTGATGTAACAAATTGTAATATTTTAAATACTTTACATTGTTCTTATTTAATATTTTTTTGAGAATTAAATTATTATTTTTAATATTGATTGTGATTATTGTTTATATAACAAATATGTGAAAAGTAATATTAATATGAATAAAGAGAAGTTGTTATATCAATATATACTATTGTAATTTTTTTGACATGATTAAAGTAAAACTAAAAACTGTATAATACAACATATTAAGATATCATTTTATAATTTTATAAAAATTAGAAACCATTTTATAATTTTAAGAAATTACTCGAATCAATACTGATATTGATTGGTATCGATATCCTTCTATATTGTATCATATTTAGTATAGTATTCATAACATTGCTTAAAAGTCCATGCTAAAAATACTAAAACCATGAGTGATTGGAAAAGTATATGGAAGATGTATTATCATCCGGAAATTTTTGTGTTTTTGTATAAAGGAGCTTTGATTTTGAATAACCATAAGTAAAATTTTGAAGCAATCCCAAAAGAGTAAATAATTCCCAAAGCCCCTGTCAAAACAAGAAAATTTGCCCTGATCTTCCACCCTCCTCCCCACTTTTAATCGAGTTATTGAATATGTAGATTTACCTAACCAAGTACATCTATTGATTACTTGAAGGTCCACGGAAATTTATGATGTTGCAATACTTGCACTTTGCAGACAACTTCGCGCCCCTTGCTCTTGCCATGCGAGTAAACGACGACTTAGTTGCCGCTATGCTTTCTTTCTTTCTCAGAAGAAGCCAAGAAAATCTGTATCATTAATTCTGAAGATATTAAGGATCACCTGTCTGACTAACATGCATAACACCATTTCTCTTTATATATTCTGCTGAGTATCACTTCAGTTTTCCATCTTGATTATATAAAGCTTCCCACCATTTCAAAAGGTAAGCAATTAAGTTAATAGTTTTATTCTGTAGTGCATGGTTATGGTTGTGCCGTTTTCACCTACATGCTTTGTTTCACCTGTAACAACGTCATTTTTGACGTGAAACAGGATTGGATCAGAGTGTTGAGTACAGAGGATCTGATGCCTTCTTATGGGTTCAGATCCTCTATGTCCAATATCTTTTTCCAACCATATTTTGTGCCAAAAAGTATCAGATTCTCTGTACCTAACACTCTGATCCAACTCTTTTCTGCGTTGTTTTATGTCTATATATACCCAAAATGATGTCGTTTTTTGCGCAGAATAGGGTTGGATCAAGGTGCTGGGTACAGAGATTCTGATGCCTCCTTATGGGTTCAGATTCTGTGTACTGAACACCCTGTTTCAATCTTGTCCTGCACCAAAAACGTCATTTTATATCTATTTACACCCAAAACGACGTCATTTTTTACACGAAATAAGGTTGGATCAGGGTGACGGGTGCAGAGAATCTAATGTCTCCTTATGGGTTCAAATTCTCTGTACCTAATACCTTCTTCCAACCCAGTTTCGTGCCAAAAATCTTGTCGTTTTATGTCTGTTTACACCCAAAACGATGTTGTTTTTAGCACGGAACATGGTTGGATGAGGGTGTTGGGTACAGGAAATCTGATGCCTACTTATGGGTCAGATCCTTTGTACTCAATACCCTATTCTACGCTAAAAATGTTGTCGTTTTATGTCTGTTTACACTTAAAATGACGTCGATTTGACACAGAATAGTTTTGAATCAATCAGATCTTCTGTACCTAACACCCTGATCCAACCTTATTTCGCACAAAAAATGACATCGTTTTATGTCTATTTACACCCAAAACAACATTATTTTTTACACAAAATAAGGTTCAATCAAAATGTTGGGGACTAGAAGATTGGATCTAGCCGTAAAAAGAATGCTTGGTTGATAAATAACTCAGTTATTCTTCAAGAATCAAGAAATATTTTTTTTTTCAAGTTTGAATTTGTTCATTTGGAATTTGGGCTCTTCTACTTAATTTTTATTTTTATTTATTCTTTTTCTTTTTATTTCTTTATTTATTTTTCTTTTTACTATTATAATTCTCGACTTTGTCTATTCATCTATAAATCAGACACGCTTCTTCAGTATTCTGCAAGTCGTTTTGTTTCCAATTAGAAAAACACTTCTCTTCCTCTAAATGGTACTAAGAATCAATTCACTACTTGACCTGTCACTAAAATCAATTGCCGAGAGAATCAGACGAAATCAACTCTTCGCGCTTTTACATAGGACATGCAATTGTTCACCACCTTCTTCGTCTACAATTACATTTTCTCACTGGTTTTGGAGGTATGACTGGCCCACTTTTATCTGCTTTTCTGAAATTTGAGCAATTATTTTAAGCCACATAAAAACTGCAAGCAAAGGAGTAAATAATCCAATATACTTTCTTGTATCATGCTAGATAGAGGCAATTACTCATTTCTAAGTCGTGTGGAGCTGCCGTTTCAAATTACCCTTTTGTGTAATTTGATCGAGCTGTTCTCATGGAAAAGTTTTTGTCTTTTCGTCTTGAATCAATACCTATTTGCCCCTGCTAATAATAGAGGTAAACAGCCTGGTTTAATTTGATTATGCTTGCTGCTTGCCTGGTAATAATTTTGACTGATGATTTGCCAATTTGGGTACCTATATATAATCACCATTGAAGGAACCCAGAAAAGAAGAGAGGAAAACTTTAGGCCTTGTATCCCATCACACTTCTAAGCCCTACCAAATGCTCCTCCTTATGTGCTTAAGACAAAGACCTCAGTACAGTAACTGGGTTTTATAGGCTGGACACCTAATGAATCCACCTTGGTAATTTGGAACTAGCTCTACGCCTATTGATCCCTTTAGGTTGCATTTCTCTTCCAATACGATTCGATAGATTTTTATTTTTCCTTTTTAGTGCCTAAAATTTGGAAGTAGTTATTTAATTTGCTTTGGCTTATGTGTGGATTGATGGGTAGTTTTCTGTAGCACCAGAAGGACTTCACTCACCGCGAGAAACATGTCATCTTCCACAAGTTCATTGTCAGCTGAGGCCCGGACCAAACCTCATAATGATGTTGGACAAATTGAATTACTCACAGCAGTTGAGGATTCCTATGATGGAGTTACTTTAGACATGAAGGAACATATGGACTCTCAGGTTTTTATCCCTTTACTTAGAGCTTCCTTGTCAAAATGGAGACAACAGGTACATTTTCATTATTTATTATTTATTATCTTTTTCTGATCTTCCACTTGATGATTATGTGGCCTGGAGAAGTATATTATAAGTCATGATTTATATTGTCTAGGGGAAGAAGGGAGTTTGGATCAAACTGCCTATTGGACTTGCTCATCTCGTCAAACCCATTGTCCAGGTAAAATAATATAATTGCATATAGCAGTTTTGCGTCAGCTAAAAGAATTAGTTAACTAGAAAGAGCTGATATTCAGTTTTGGTCATTATGAATTTCATGTTAATATTATCCACATAGGAAGGATTTTGGTATCATCATGCTGAGCCAGATTACTTGATGCTGGTACATTGGCTACCTCACACTCCTGTTACTCTTCCAGTAAATGCCTCACATCGTGTGGGCATTGGAGCATTCGTGATGAATAACAAGGGACAGGTACTTGACAGTACTTGGTTCAATTTTGAGATTCCCCCCATGATTTTGCATCTAAGATCTATTCCCCATCTTTTGGTAACCAGTTTTGGATCAAGGAATTTGTTATGGCATGCTTATTCTAAAGTCAAATGTTATTTCATTTGCAGGTTCTCGTAGTTAAGGAGAAGAACGGTGGATTTAAAGGTAAAGGAGTGTGGAAGTTACCCACTGGAGTAGTTAACGAGGTGAGTCTACCAGCTGAACCAGAGTTTATGCTTTTTTCCATAATAAATTGATATTTACGTTCACCTACAGGGAGAGGACATATGCATGGCAGCAATTCGGGAAGTGAAAGAAGAAACAGGGGTGAGTAGCAGATCTCAATTCACGACTTGTCAATTTGGAAGAAGTTGATGTAAATTGCAAAACTTGTTTGTTCCTTGTTTCCAACTGTTTTCCCAATATCTTTTTATCAGATTGATGCTGACTTTATCGAAATTCTGGCATTCAGGTAATCATTTTGCTTGTTGTTCATTAGTAATTCCACTCACCATACATTTTAAAAACTATCGTAATATGCAGCGAGTAAACTTGTAGTTAATCCTCCTGGTTAGTTGGTAATGGACGAATATGCACTAAATTGCAGTATAGCTCTTGTTGTGACTGTGACAAGCTTTATGTTCCTCTGAACTCTGAACTGCCCATAAAACAAAATTTTCTTTCATTATATGCAGGCAAAGCCACCAGTCTTTCTTTATGAAATCAGATCTATTTTTTGTCTGCATGTTACAGCCATGCCATTTTGACATCAAAAAGCAAGATTCAGAGATTGAAGATGCCCAGGTATTCTTCATAATTTCATAGATCAGTGATATATGTATCTGTCTGAAGTTGAACTTATTATGTCTTATGTGCGTGGCCTAATTTTAAATACGTACTTGTTTGAAGTATGTACTTGTGTAAATAACAATAACAGGTTGTGTTCTTTGGTCATTTTGTTCTGTCAGTGGATGGCAATCAGTGACTACGTAAACCAGCCATATAATAAAGGACATCCGCTCTTCAAATATATTGCCGAAATATGCAAGATTAAGTCGGAGACGGAATATTCTGGGTTTTCCGCAGTTCCTACATCCACAGCTTCAGGAAAACTTACCTATTTGTACTGTAATGACAGAGATCTCAGTAAGCTATAAGCTAACCAAAGGGGTTGTACGACTACTTTATGTTTCTTCTCCTAAATGATACATTCCTTATCAACCTTATATATCTCAAGCTACACAGGAATAATGAAATCAGAAATTCTTACAACTATACTTTTGTTATGTGATACCTAGCTATTTTGCAAAGGGTTCATCAATTTTCAGGTCTTTTCGTTTGGTTATCTTCTTATTAATTTAAATTGGGTTCATTATGGTCAAGCGTATTCAGGCATCATCGGTCTGGCATTTGTATTTTCAAATCCAGCTGAGGAAATCCCCAAGTTGAAATCTACCTAATCTTTAATAACCTAATTCGCCTATATATAAATAACTTTAAATGTTGAAGTTGCTGTGAGGAAACATCACCCAAATGACCATGTTTCTGCACTGACGAAACCGGAGGGAATGGAAGATTTTGCTCATACTCAACTGAAATGGCTGAAGGAAGTGAGGAAATTTTGCCAAAAGTCAAACTCCCAGTAAAGTTAGTGAGAACCTACTATAGATCCCACTTGTGTAATTGCTCATTGTTTATATATTTAGTAATCATACAATAGGCCAACTTATTAAACTAATTTGCTCTTTGTTCATGTTAATTGGAGAACAGTACTGTTACTGATCCTGATGAGAATCATTTTGAGATAATGCAAAATAATCAAGGTAATTGCAATAAATCCCTTCCCCGTTAGATTCCAAGAGAGCTCAAACGAGATAAACAAAAAAATATTGAAATGGCACACCCCATGCCGCACTCAGACAGAGACAGGTTCTTTTTATAATTGCTTAACTTCTTTTTGGAGAATTACCCTTCTCACACCCCATGTTTAACACCTCAAAAGTCAAACCAGTCTGGGAAGAACAAAACATCGAGCAAAATAGCAAAAAATCATCACGTATTTTTTTAAGACTTTAATTCATTTGACACAGCAACTGAAAAACAATTCCTGTTGGGTCTATAAAGTAGCACGATACGAGGTAGACATTTGACAGAAGAAGTTTGCTCCTAACTGTGACTTCCTTTGATTAGATCGTCCCGGAGAGAGATGTCTATTCTACAAGGCAAATGGGTCAAGGTTTGATCTTCCTCTTCTTTCTTTCTAAAGTTCTTCCTTCCAGGTATATGCATTTCTCTATCTTCAAAACAGGAATCTCTGTTCTTTCTTATTGATTCCTGTTGAGTTCCATGTATCCTGAAAGCATCTATTGGTTGTATTCGAGTCCACTTTACCTTTGCTGATACTAGTATTTTCATGAATATCTTCTCGCTTCTTTTAATGAGATGGCCATCCCATTTTACCAAGCTGTATAATTAAGAAAGTTCGATCCTATTCCACTCCATTTTCAAGATAATAATCGCAGAATCAGGAAGATCAGCTAGTTCTATCCGTAAATTTGTACTTATAAAGTTCTTATCCAGGAAAAGTCTTGCGTAGATTCCCTGCAATCATCAGTCTGATCCATTATAATCTTCTTACAATTTAATAACAAGAACCCCATCTGTTTTTGGATTTATTAGCTTGATCAGGGAGGCCAGGGACCCGGAGCTAGAAGCTCGCACGCCATAACCATAGTAGGAAACAAAGCCTATGCCTTCGGTGGAGAGTTCAGCCCCCGAGTCCCAGTTGACAACAAGTTGCATGTCTTTGATCTCAAGACCCAAACTTGGTACGTCGCAGAAGCCACCGGTGACATCCCTCCGCCGCGCGTAGGCGTAACGATGGCCGCGGTTGGCCAAACCATCTACGTCTTTGGTGGGAGGGACGC
>JAOQMM010000004.1:12202794-12220341 GCA_027563515.1 Erythroxylum platyclados
TATATATGAATGTATTCATGTATGTATAAATTACTAAATTTTGTTGAATGAGAAGAATGTCTTACTCGAACTACTACATTTCCTAGATTTAATTAGTGAATGTTGGGTTCTATGTGACATCAAAAGCGGGTTAATTGATTGTTTGTAAATTTTTAAAGCTTTTTCAAAGTTATGAATGAATTGCTTAAGGTTAAATGATGGCAAAGAATGAACTATTCAATGCATGAAAATCACTAGCAAGCACAATAAATGTAAAAGACTTAAAGGAGAGATTACACAAATAAATTTTATAGTAGTTTGAATAACAATTCTAGCCTATGTTAATTTGCTATATTTTATGTGATTCTTTCTCATTATCATCTTCTTTAACAAGGTGAAAAAGAGTTTTTATACATTGTCTTTCTTTGTCTCGATTCAAAAAGAACCATTAAGCATCTTCCTAATAGCAAAGACAAACCACACCATTAGAAATTCACTACTAACACTAATTGCATGCTCAACAATAAATTACAATTCAACAAACACCTTTTATGCTCTCTTTAATCCACTAGGGTTCTAGTCAACTTAAGAATGAATGATTAATGATTAAGTGATCTTAAAACTCTTTCAAAATTAGCTTAAGACTCATTAAAATATCATAAAAGAAAACATAACAATAAAGCAACTTAAGAATGAATGATGAATGATTAATGATTAATGACTAAGTAAACTTAAATCTCTTTCAAAATTAGCTTAAGATTTATTTAAAAAATCATAAAAGAAAACATAGCAACAAAGTTTTAAGTATATATATTACCTACTCCTAACTTAAATACTCATTAGAAACACAAATTAATTTTTTTAACTATATATATTACCCAATCTTTTTAAATCGCTCTCCTTCTCCACCCTCTCTGTGTCTAACTCTCCTCTTCCCTCTTTTATTCTCTGTTTACATTGGACACCTTCTCCTTTCTTGCCTCTACACATTTTGTTGCTAGTTTCCCTTTTATCAGCTCAGTCGCACTTTGTTTAGCCTCTTCTTTAAGCATAGTGCTTTATTTAGCTACAAAGGAATTTTTTCCCTTTCCCTAGATAGTCTTCCCCACCTCCCTTATATGTTACTGTTTATGGAACTACTTTTTGAGAAAGTTACCTTCCACCTTGTGTTTTTTGCCTCTTTCAACTTAAGACCCTTAGCTTTTGTACCACAACATCCAAGGCAATGGATGAATTGGCCTTTACACCCCTCTCCTCTATCAATACCTCTAGCTTTGCCTCTAGGAACATCTCGCACTCAGTTGCTTCCTTATAGAAGGATGCTCAATCCAACTTTATTGGAACTGATAATGGTGTAAATCCAGTGGCCAATAACTCTAGGAACTTCAATCCCATACTTAATTGTTGACAAGTGGTCAGCAAAAACAATGGCAGCCCTCTAGAGCATTGTCCACCCAAGACACTTAAAGGGAGAGCCTTAGTGGCCCCATACATTTAGATTCTCAAGGATGGTGCAAAGTGTTAGAAAACAAATCTTGTATGCTTCTTTATGAGAAAAAAAAACCTCCTTTCCCTATCATCAAAATGTGGGCTCTAAAGTTATGGAAATGTAGTTGAATTAAGAAGGTACTTTTATCAGAAGGAAACTTGAATTTTTTCAAATTTGATTTTACTAACTACTTAAAGGATATGATAGGTGTTGGACCTTGGCATATTTTAAATAGCCCTCTCTTATAATAAATCTAGAAGTTAGGTATTTGCTTTAAGAATATTAAGCACACGAATGTCCCTATATGGATCAATTTACATATTGTTCTTCTAGAATTTTTGTCCACTAAGGGACTTAGTATGTTAGAGCATTATAGGCAAGCCTATAAGTATGGATGAAACTATTGCTTAGAGAAGCAGAGGGGGGCATATGAGACTATATGTGAGTGTTAAAATTGGGAAATAACTTCTAGATATCATCCCCCATCCTAAGATGTGGAGAAGGAGACATAATCTTTAAAGATGTTGTCGAGGTTGCTTACTAGTAGAAACCATCTTTAAAAGAGTAAGGGAAACAATGGAGAGCAATAAGCAGTAGATTTGCAAATGGTGATTATGTAGAGCTATTGAGTGTGAACAAAGTGAATGAAGAAGTCAAAAATGGCAATTGTATTAATCTAAATTAAGGAATTGTAAATGAGAGAAATACTAAAATGGTAGTTAAGGAAGGTGGAACATCAACTCAAGAGAAATCAGAAGTTAGAGGAAGCAAAGAAGCTAATCCAGGGACTCCTAGCAAGCATTAAGAATCTAAGTAAATTCACCAAGGTTTATAAAGTTTTATATTAGGATTATATACACTAGAAGCTGGTGTTGTATATGTGATATTCATGAAAACATTTGATCCATAAAGCCTTTTTATCCTTAAATATACTCCATATTTTCTTAATAATAGATTTATATTTTGTATCAAGATTTCATATACGCCCCCCCCCCCCCCATCTTACTTTGGTATACATACTTGGGGCATGCTTGGAGATGCCCACAAACCATAAGAATTGTCTCTTGATTCTCTACAAAGTCTTAATGACATATTTAAAAAAGAAAAGATATGCAGACTAGTACATATGGAGGCTGTTAATCATAGAGTCTAATAGTTGAATCCTACCTACAAAAGATAGTGAGTGACTAGACCAATTAAAGATATTTCTCTGTACCTTTTCAAATAATGGTTAGAAATCATCTTGCAATGGTCTCTTTGATGAAATAAAAGGATTATGAGGCTTTTATTCTTGTTAATAGTCATCCCTGAGATGCCTTTGAAGGTGTCCAAAGTTGTCATTAGATCCTTCATTATACTTTGATCAAGTTTGGAAAAGGGCATAAGGTCATTAATAAAAGATTAGTTTATAATCCCCATCCTTTACATTTGGAATGGAATTTAAAACTACTTCCATGAGCAATAACTAACTTAATTACCCTATTTAGAACTTCCATTCCCAAAGCGAACAAGTATGGACACAAGGGGTCACCTTGTATCATACATCTAGCACTCTTTATCACTTATGTTGGTTCCCCAATGAATAAGATATAATATGAGAAAGTTAAGATACATTGTTAAATCCAGTTAATATAAGTGATTGGGAAACTAAAAGCTCTCAATAAGCTTAGAATAAATCTCCATTATATAGTGTCAAAGGTTTTAAATAATTCTACTTTAAAATAAAAATCTTCCCCTAAGTTCTTGCTCTTAGAGCACTTGAAGAATTGTTGTGTTAGAAGGATATTTCCCTTATTTGTCTTCCTTTAATGAAACCTCTTAGAGAAGAGTCTATGTAATGAGTTAAAGCAATCTTGAGCCTATTGGAGAGTAACTTAGAAAGGGCTTTATACATTATATTACAATGAAAAAATAAGCATGAAGTCTTCAAAAGAATTAGGGGAATGAACCTTGGGAATAACAATTACAAATGTTTTGTTATCTCCTTTAAGTGCTTTATATGACTGAAGAACTCTAACACATTTGTTAAGGGCCATGATTTTTAGAAAAAATAGGCATTAAGGCCATTTGGTATTGATGCTTTATTAGGTTGAAGCTCAAAAAGGGCCTTCTTAAGATTAAGAGCATTAGAGGGTTCTAAAAGAAGTCTCTGAAAGTGCAATATGTTTCTTTATGATATCATTTGAAAGGGACATTAAAGATGAGAAAGAATTATAAGAAGCATAAGTAGTAGAGAAATATTGATAGGATTCTAGCTTCAACTCATCCTAAGTTTGGAGGAAAGAACCATTGTTAGAGATAAGGGAGACTAATCTGTTAGAAAAGAAAGAGAGAAGAATCTAACTTGAGGGGTATCCAAAGAGAAGCAAAGTGAGCAATTTAATATATTAATTGATTCTGGAACTCAAAATAAATATCATTAGGATATGCCTCATGCATCTAAAGAACCAAACTTGAATCCAAATGCCTCAGGGAATAGTTTCATAGAGGTGGGGAATTCTTTTAGAAAAAGATCAGGTAGGAGCAGACTTAGAGCAAAAAAATTACAATATTGGTGTGGAATATAAGAGGGTTAAATAACTCTCTAATGCATCAAAATCTCAAGGATGTTATGATGTAAAAAAGCCCTTATTTATAGGGCCATTAGAAACAAAAATAAAAGCAAAAAATGTGCAGGATAACTTGAGTTTTTTGGGAACTCACTGGTCTTTCTACTTAAATTGTATCCATAAATACAACGAGATAATTTTGGTTGCCTATAACATAACTTAGGTGTAAATCTCTAACTTAATTATGACTAATCAACTTGTTCATTTCACCTGTAATATGGACTGGCTATCAAAACCTTTTATGATTTAAATTGTATATGCATCCAAATTTCGTTTTCATAAGTTAAAGTTATGGGCAAATTTAAGAGGTATATATGGAACATTAAATAGAATCATCATAGGAGATATGAACTGTATATTGAACTCTCATGAAGTAGAAGGTATGAAGGTGAATTAAAAGGGTGTCAATAATGATCTGGGACAAATGATCAATTAAATTAGAGTTCTAGATTTAGCATTTATAGGTGCACTTTACACTTGAAAAAATAAGTAGTAGGAGGACTGGTTTACTTAAAAAAGGCTTAACAGTGCTCTTATAAATGGAGATTAGTTAAGGCAATCCCCTAATTCCTATGCTTGTTTAGGATCTTCACTACGTTCAGACCATTTAAATCTTAACCTAAACCCCAAATAGGTTTTTCAGTTACCTCTCGGTGATGAGTGGATTTGAAGAAGTAGTAAGAGATGGATAAGGAAAAAAAAATTAAGGGCTACAAGGCTTTATAGTTAGTAAGAAATCTATAGAGAATTAGACAATGTATAAAGGAAGTCCAGAAGAGGAACAGTTATGACACAACATTAATGCTTCAAAAAGCCAAAGAATCACTCATAGAAACTCATATTGAGAGGTATAAGGACCATCACAATCAATAGCTAAGGGAATTGGAGACTAAAAAATTGACTGATTATCAAACTGCTCTATTAAGACACAACTCCATCCTATGGTAGCGGGTAAAGGTTCAATGGCACAAAGAAGGAGACTATAATTTAAAATTTTCCATAATGTTATCTTTTCTAAGAGGAATGGAGACAAAATTGTATCTCTTGATGATGTTAGGGGCAATATATGCAGGGACAAAGGGAAAATAGAAGAGATTATATTAAGCTATTACAAGAATCTATTGGTGAAATTTGATAAATCAGGATACTTAAAAGTAGAGCCTAGAATTGTCATTTAAAACAGTATGGGACAATAAATGACTTTGAAGCTCTCAAATCCTTTAACTAAAGAGGAGGTAAAAGATGTATTATTTAGATTGAATCCCAACAAGTCTCTTGGTCCAAATGGATTTAATGCCCATTTCATCCAATCTACTTGGCATATTACTAGGAAACTATTGGTGGAAACAGTGCCAGAATTCTATGCAAGTAGAAATATAAAGGAACTTAATATAGCACATATTTGCTTGATCCCTAAAACTAAAAATCTAGATTCTATTAATGATTTTCTCCTTTTTTTACCTATTGTACACAGTATATAAAGTAATTTTAAAGATCATGATAATAAAATTGAAGGAGGTTGTCAAGTCCATCATAAATCGTACTCAAGTGGCATTCATCTCTGGAAAACTAATTGGGGACAATATCCTCAAGTTGCAAAATTTTTTCAAAGATTATGATCAAAGATCATCAATCAAGAGTTACTCAATGAAGATTGAAATCTTTGAAGCATTTGATACTTTAAATGGGATTTCATTAACAAATGCTTGCAGGTTTTTAGGTTCACCTCTTTGTTCATTGAATGGAATGTGACTTTTGTTTTAACTACTGAATTTAATGTTTTGGTTAATGGAGCTCCTCCTAAGATAATTTTAGGGGCTAAAGGAATTAGATAAGGCTCTCACGAGGATAATTCTGCAAAACATTGAAATGGATAATAGATTTATTTATCATCACATATGTAAGGAGATGAATATAAGTCATTTGGCTTTTGTTGATGATCTCATATTGCTGTGGAGCTGACTCACATTCCCTTCAGGTTTTAATGAATTTCTTAAGTGAATCTTTAACATATCTAGGTTGAAAGTTAATACACAAAAGAGTAAACTATACATCTTTACTTATGTCAGAAACTCTTATAATCTTTTTTCTATTATTGGTTTGACATCTTATAATGCCCATTTTAAATAGCCTGGAGTGCCCATATCAACCAAAAAGCTAGGGTTCTTAGAATGCGTTATGTTAATGGATCCTTTTTAGAACAAGATCAATTAATAGCAGAAAAAAATATCTCAAAATAAGGTAGATTGCTTCTTATCTCATCAGTCATAAGGAATATGCGTGTTCATTGGAGTGCCCACCTATTCCTTTGAATAAAGATAATAAAGGAAATTATAACATATGTAAATAACTTTTTATGGTCAGTAAAAATCTAAGAATTACAAAGGAGAAAGGTAAAATGAGGAGAGTTGTGTTTACCCAAATAGAAAGGGTGAATTTGATTAATCTCTCTACAGGTACAACAATCAATTCCACTGACCAAAAGAATTTAAAGATTGCTTAATGATAAAGAAGCTTTATGGACAAACTGGATGCATGCATTTTATCTTTAGTATATCAGTTTTTGCAAGTAAAAATTTCCAGGGATCAATTATGAAGTTTGATACAATTGTTTGAAATGAGAGATTTACTTCATTAAGTGTCAAGTTGGAAATGGCAACAACACCTAGTTCTAGTTTGACAATTGGTCAAAGCTATTCACATTATACAAAAGGGGGGACCTAAACCATCTGCACTTAAGTATTCCACAGAATGCAAAGGTGAAAGTTATCATTTCAAGAAGTAGTTAGGATTGCCAATTTAGGGCTTCAATTGCATTATTAATAATTTCCCTTTTTATAACCCTAAGTCCCTAGAGGAAGATAGGATGATATGGATGGAGAATTCTTCATAAAAATTTTCTAACTCTTTTTGATGCAAGATATTCAGGAATCTTTCACACAAAGTATTCTGGTGTGATCTAATTTAGGCCAAAACACTAATTCTAAAGGCTTCTCTTATTTGCTGGTTAGTTACTAAACAAAGGCTAAAAACCAATTATAGGTACATTGAAAGTTAGGATCTAATACGCCTCTTTTAAAAGTCCGCCTCTGAATCCATTGCTTATTTATTCTTTCAATGTTGACACTCAAAACTTGTTTTGGCTAGAATTTAATATCTACTAAATAAGTTTTTATGGAGAATGGGATTGGATGAACATACTTAAATAGGCTAGTGAAACTTGTAAGAGCATGAGGCAAGATGGACACTTATTTAAGACAACATTGAATTGTTGTATCTACGCCGTATGGAAAGAAAGGAACTCCATATTGCGTAGTCGTGTCTCTATTAGTAAGCATAGGCTTGCGATAAAACGATATGTTAAATTAAGGAAATTCTAATTGCTCACAAAGCATATGAACTTGCAAGCATTTAAATGAAAATTAATCTATTGTAATTTGTAATTTGTTTTTTTTTTTTGGGGTCTGTTGTGCTCCTATTTTAGGTTAGGACTTAAAGCTATGTTTTTTATCCCATTGAACCATTCTTGAAACTAAGATTTAGTCAATAAAATTATTTAAATTTTCAAAAAAAATATTTTTAATGACAAAAAAATATTTTTAATGACAATTTTAATTCAAATCAATAAATTTTATTCAATAACTTCTTTGATTGTTTTCTTTCTAAAATTTTGTTACATAAATATATTAACCCCGTTAGGAGGACTATATAATTTCGGCACTAGATTAAGTATAACAAAAAAAAATTATTTAGAATACATGACAAAAATATAATATAGTTTGATTTATTTCAACTGGAAAAAATATCTTTATTTGTGGAGGGTTTGGATTAGCAGTGCTTATTCATTATAGTATGAAGTAGCTGATTAGGTAGGAAGTTAGATCCGACAACAACTTATTTATTAATCAAATAGACTTGGATACTAATTTGTGACTCCATAAAAAGAAATCTTCTATAAGCCCAGTTCTAACCATGCAATTCAAACTGGTGGCCCGTATGGCAATTCGTTTTAAAGTGTATACTCCATCAGTCGTCCCAATTAAAGCTACCAACGACCTTCCTCTGCCGATTTACTCCAAAGTCGAACTTCCCATTTAATACCCGTCGTCCTCTATTTATATGTTGAAACACTGAGGTGGCACTGAACACGGACACAAGCAGCAAACAAACACGAGAGAACTAAATGGCAAAATTGCGCTCTACTACTTCATGGTTAGTAATATTGTTTGTCCAAGTTCTGATACTATCTACGAGAAATGTTCAGGCCAAAATTCCCGCAATCATCGTTTTCGGAGACTCCTCTGTAGATGCTGGTAACAACAATTACATACCAACTGTTGCTAGGAGTAACTTTCAGCCATATGGCCGAGACTTCGCTGGAGGGAGGCCAACGGGAAGGTTCTCCAATGGCCGAATAGCATCAGATTTCATCTCAGAGGCTTTGGGGCTGAAGCCAACTATACCCGCTTACTTGGATCCTGCTTATAACATCTCGGATTTCGCTGTTGGAGTTACTTTTGCTTCTGCTGGTACTGGCTATGACAATGCCACCTCTGACGTGCTTGTAAGTCCCCCAATATCGAACCCAATTTTTTTTTCTTTTTTGGAAAATTATTTCATCTCTCTGTAAGTACGTGCACACACACACACATATATATATATATATATAACATATTATGATGCTAGTAAAAAATTTTATAAATGGAGTTAGCATTATAATCATGTTCAACTTTGTCGTGAAAACAGAGTTTTTTTGTTTCTATATTCTTATAACTTCTTTTAGTCGAAACTTTGCGGGTTGTGTATACATATTATATGCTTTGACTACTTGATTTCTGTTCTTTTGGTCATTGTATGATAAGTCTATTGAATACATTATTGGCACAGTAGTCGAATATAAAAATCTCATGCAAAGGGATAAAGCCACATAATAGACAGTGATATAACCAAAAAGTGTTCATTATTTGTTATGCTTGTTTTTAATATATGTACACTATATATTTGAAGCAAGATATAACGAATGTCATGGTACTTTACTCCAATACTTAACATATTCAGGGGTAAACAGTTGTTTTCCTCGAGACTAACAAAGCATGGATAGCCACAACTTCGACAAGCCTCAACTATTCACCATTACCTTTCAATAAAGTTAAAAATTTTACTAAGATCAAGAATTATTATTGGGATTTTTGCTGGTTGTTGTTAATGTTGTAGTAGTAAGATCAAGAAGTTGTTGTTGTACTAAGATCAGGAAGTGCTGCATCCATCATGGTTTACATGCGTGAGTTACAGAGCAGTTGAATATCTCTGAAAGGACAATTTGTCAGTCTCATGCCACCAGTGTTTTGTCCCTTGCAGTCTGTGATTCCACTGTGGAAGGAAGTCGAGTACTACAAGGACTACATGAGCAAAATGAGATCCTATCTTGGAGAAGCCCAAGCGAACCAAGTTATAGCTGAAGCTCTTCACATGATAAGCATAGGAACAAACGATTTCCTCGAGAACTTCTACGCTTTTCCAGGTCGATCTTCCCAATACACCATCAGTCAGTACCAAGACTTTCTTGCAGGAATTGCAGAAAATTTCGTCAGGGAAATTTACGGTCTTGGTGCTCGAAAAATATCCCTAGGTGGTCTCCCTCCAATGGGTTGTATGCCACTGGAGAGAAATCGAAATATGATGACTGGTCGAAATTGCGTGGAGAGCTACAACGTTGTCGCTGTGGAGTTCAATGGGAGGCTAAGTTCTGTGGTTGGGAAGCTTAACTCGGAGCTTCCTGGGATAAAGCTAGTTTTCTCAAATCCTTACGATATTCTCATGCGTATCATAAAAAGGCCGTCACAGTATGGTGAGTAATTAATGAAGAAAAAATAGCTATATCCATATGGGAGGTGTTTTAATGACTTTCACGGCTTAACGTGTGTTTCACTCTTTGAGACTTTTCAACAAAACAACGTACAATTTTTAATGATCCCCACCAGAAAGTAAGTCTATTATGTTTCAATGAATTTTACTAAACAAGAAGATTAAAGGACATAATATTGCCTGCATAAAGGATTTTTTTTGCTATAAACAGAATTCGTATAAAAAATTCATTAGTCAATACTTTGTTGGCCTCATACGAACATTATAGTCTATTCCCTGAGAATCTTATCTAACCTAAGGTAGATGTTCTTATTCTATAACTATATTTAAATTGTTTCTACATTTTCAAGTTTATAGTAATATGTGTCACATCTCTATGTCCTCTAACTTAACATTCCGCAAATATGAAGCTTTCCCTTTTTGTATAGAGCAGCTGCCCTTAATTTTCACCAAGCTTCTAATAAAGAAACTACATCTCTATTTATTTTGAATTACTTTGATGTACATACAATGTCACATAGTAGTACTAGAAAGTTGATGATAACTTTTTAGTAAACTATATATATATATCATTTCATTCAATAAACTATTTACTTTTTCAAAAAAAAAGGTTAATGATAACTTAATTATAATAGTTATATTTCTGAAAATTTTTAGTCAGCATCATTTTTTGTAAAAAAATTCAATATAAAATGCTTTGTTTTCTTTATTCTTAAGTTTAATACGAACTATTTTGTATGCTAAACATGTTTGTTTTTGTGAGTGGCAGGGTTTGAGGTTGCTGGTATGGCATGTTGTGCGACGGGGATGTTTGAGATGGGTTATGCATGCAATCGAGACAGCCTATTTACCTGCACAAATGCAAACAAGTATGTCTTCTGGGATTCTTTCCATCCTACCGAGAGAGCGAATCAAATTATTTCCGATTATGTGGTTAAGAATGTCCTAAACAAGTTTATGTAATGTTATTACCAATGTTATCAGCACAATACTCATCGATATGTTAGTGCCCCCATTAGTGTGTCCACCGTTATAGTTAATGCATCCAGTTACATAATTTATGTTTCATCACTTAAAAAAGAGTTCCTCTCCTGCTCCATATAAGTTTGTGTTGTACAAGCTTAAGAATAACATTCACTTTATTTCTTCTCTACATCAATAGTCCAATGAATTATTATTGGGTTGGAAGAATTGGTAGTTCTCTTATTCTTTATATTATATCATCAAACATTTATCAAACAGAAGTGAAAATTTGTTGATACATATAAGCTTTTTTAAAGATGGCAACTGAGCCTAGTAAGAAATTGTATATAGTTGTCGTGATCATACATAACTGAATTGACATAATGGGAAAAGAATCTAGCCAATATTGATCTTATGCTCCATTTTACAAATGAATCCAACTTGCATGATAACAATGTTTTCAATACATAACATGTTCTCCCATAGGTAGATTAGTTAATCCAACAAAAATTTAGTAGTATTGACTACTCCAACCACTTTGCCTACTAGCCTGTTATTAATTTAACAAGGAACCAATTTGCTTGGTAAAGCACATGTAGCAAGTATTAAAACATACTTGTACGGAAAAGAGGGCAGCCTTGTAATTAAAAAATATACATCTGCAATTTAACGCTTCATATAATTAGCAGGAAAATATATCCACTCTCTTGACAATTACAAATTTGCATAGGAAGTTCATTATACACACCAATTTTGTCTTGGAAAAGATTCCTTTTTGTTTCTTTACCCTTGTACATTTGAATGAACTAAAAATTTCATATGGTTCTTTGCTATACAGTGGAACAAGTATAATACATCACTATTAATACCTCTAATGTATATCATTGACACTCTAACTCACCTTACAATAACTAATCCTCAAAACATCTTATTTTCACTAAACTATTTATCCCCTGCTTTCCCTTAAAGAAGGACCTCACCTGTTCATCCTAAGTCATATAACTTTTTTTCATAATGGAGAAAACATATTTAGAAATGGAATACTACATCTCTGTAACTCTAAACATTTTATCTCTTCATACTTGATTTGATTTAGGAATCAAGATTATTTTGTTGGATGAAACTCTGATGTTGTTTAAAAGTCTGAGAAAAAAGCTTAATTAAATGCAAAAAACATTTAATCCAAAGAGATAAAAGGATATTGACACTAAAGACTATAAGAAGCAAAAGAAAAGTCTTCCCATCCAACTATTTATTAGTAATACAAGTGCATAAAGAGCCAAGTGCAAAGGATTCAACATTCATAAAGACATCATTATAGGCCCCTTCTAGCAATTATTAGCTTATAGTGATGATTTTTGCATAATGGTAGTAGTAAATATGGATCCTAACCAAATTGTTATGAAGTAATGGTTTCTATACCTTAAGAAAACAACCTATAAACCAATATACAAGGGATTCAATAAGACAACCTTGAAGGGATTATACTACTCCTATAAATCAATATAAAAGGGATTTAATGGGACAACCTTAAAGGGATTGTAATGCTGCTTATCCTAAAAGATTGACTATAAAATTTTGATACCTCTAAACATGTTTATACCATCTGAGTTGTTAAGTAGAGCTAATTGAAGGAAGATAGATAAGGGAGAATTGATGTAGCAAACCAATAAGAAGAGGGAGTGATAGTAGACATGAGCACAAACTTTATAATGGGAATATAGATCTACCTTAGCGAAATGCATTGCTAAGGAAAATGATAAAGTATATTTGGACAAAAAAAAGATCCTTTTAGCCTCACCCAAACTCATATTTCAAGGACTTAGACAAGAGAATATAGATAGATATATCTGAATCACCAAAACTCTAGGCAATGAAATCTTAGAGTGCTCTGTTTAAGAAAGACAATTAGGTCAATTATTTTATAGGACTGTTAGAAAAAGCACAAGAAAACATAGGAGGTAGAGGTTGCATTCTCTAGATAGGCAATTTAGAAATTCACCCTAAAGTCCTCCAATGATAAGGTTATAAACATGATAGTCCTCCAAGGCTAATGAAAAGATAAGCATGTCTTGATTTAAAAAGTCCCTTAAAGGCGACCTAATGAAATTAGCATAATGAACAAGTCAATAAAGAAAAACTAAGGAGATTTCCTTTAACATCAGCCAAATACTATTATATAATTCAAATGATGGTACCATGGTAATTTTTACAACCATATCAAACTTCTAAGTTGAAAAAGATCCCAGTTGATAGTGGTACATAAATTGATATATTATTTTATGATGCATTCCTATCTTAGGGCCTATCAATTAATCAATTTAGGCCTGTACATACTCCTTTACTTGAGATTAGTGAGAAAAAATAAGGTGAAAGTCCTTTTGATGGTGGAAGCATACCTAAGGTAAGCCATAAAAATTACTAATTTTCACATAGTGAAAAGATCTACAATATTCAATATCACTTTATGAAGATTGATGTTATTACTCCTTAGAGTTATGATATGCCTTTATTAATTAACATAACATTTTTAACATAATATGGAGTAGGAGTAGGTAAGAGGAGTATCAATATGATAAGTTAGTGTTATATAGCATTGCTTAGGGATGAAAAAAAACTTGATGTATTATAAAAATTTAGGTCATAGATTGTTAAGATCATAATAAAAAACAATAAGAGGAACCTAAAGAGGAAGTGGAGAGAATCACAATAAAAGGTTGTGAAAGCTTACAACATTTTTAAGTGGAAAGAGTAATAGCCTTGAAAAGGGAATAAGGTTAGGGCATTTTTTAACTAAATACAATCACATTTTTAGGTAGGGCCTTCAACATGTTGAGGATTAATCCCTTGATCATCACCCACAAGCTAAAAACTGATCCTAACAATAGGCTTATAAAGAAGAAAAATGATTTTCATTAAGGAAAAGCAATAGGCAATGAAGGAAGAGATAGAAAGGCTATAACAAGCGTACTTTATTAGAGAAGTGAAATATTTTTATTGGATTTTAAATATAATTTTTATTAAGAAGCTAAATAGGAAGTGAAGGATATGAACCGATTTTACATATTTTATCAAAGCATTCCTAAAGAATAGCTACCTATTACCTAGGTTTGATCATATTGTCTATGCTACATTTGGTAATTGATGGCTTAACTTCATAGAAGTGTACAAGGGTGTAATTAAATCTATATGCACGAAAGTGACTGTGAAAACACCTCCCTCATCACTTATAAGGGGACATATTGCTATATGGTAATGTCTTTTGCCCTGAAGAATATGGGGATACTTATTAGAGAATTATAAATAGACTTTCAAACCACATAGGGAAGAGTGTGGAGGCCTATATTTATGATGTAATAGATAACACTAGAGGAGAAAGGAGACCATACTACAGATCTGGGGCATTGCTTTAACGCTTTGAGAAAGTATAACCTAAGATGAAATCTTGATAAATAAGTTTTTAAAAGTATTAATAGGAAGACTTTTAAGGTTTATAATGACACAAAGGAGCATTAAGGTCAACTTACAGAAGATTGAAGTAATTTTCAAATTGACAAATCCCAAGTCTATAAATTATATATAAGGTATAACTGAGGGAATCACTAGTTTATTATTTTTCTCATCTAAGGATGTGAATCATTATTTTCCTTTCTTCAAGATTTTGAGAAAGGCTAAATATTTCCAATAGGAGAATAATATGATTAAGCCTTTGAGCAAGTAAAGACAATTAAGCCTTTAAGCAACTAAGACCTACCTATAACAAGCCCTTGCTATTGTCCACTTCGGTCATATCTGAAGGTTTATATTTATATACTACAGTGTCTCCTGCCATTATCATTATTTTTCATGTAAGAGAGCAAGATAATAAAAAATCATATTTATTAAATTAGCTAGATTTTACATGAAGTATAAATATGATATAAAAATTTTGAGAAGATGACTTATGTAATATTTAGTTCAATGTGAAGGTTCAAGTCTTATTTTTAGGCCTATGTTGTAAGTATTATGATAGACCTATCTATGATAAAAATGATATATAGGTTTAACCTTTCAAGAAGACTTGTTAAATATTTAGTAGAGTCAAGAGAGTTTGGTATATGATATCTACTTAGTGTCGAAGCCAAAATTATAAGTAATTATTGATTTTCTCATCAATTATGTGGTAAGTAGTGGTGAGATCAAATACTCAAACTATAGGAGTTTGGAGCAAGGTTTTAAAAAATAGTCTGAACTGACTTGTTGTCCGGTTCGATTTTTTATTTTAACCGTTATGAATGAAACCGACCGATTAAACAATAAACTGGTCGGTTTTCTCTGAACCATTAAGAATCGTAAATACTTGTCTTCTACTTCTTCGCAATGAGTCACTGACAGGTACAAGCAATCTTCCTCCTAAAGCTTGAGCTAACTGGTCACTTCTTGATCTGTTTCATGAAGTAGGTAGAGAACTAGTGATTCCTTTACCAGTCCAATAAATAAACATTAAAGAAGAATTAAAGAATCATGAAACCAAACAAGGAAACAAAGCACTAGAACAATTGGGTAGTATCCGAGAATAATCACAAACAAATTACATACCCACTCCAATTCAATCACCAGAGCAAGTTAAAATCTTTCCTAACATGCAGAATCGCAGATGGAAATAACAAAGAACCTTCACAACATACAAAGAAAATTGCAAAACCCAGAGAGTAAAGGGACAAAGAGCCAACGAAACACTAAAAAGAGAAGAGAAATTCAAAAGAAGAGTCGCCCTTTATACAGAGAACAAGGGAAACACGAAGGTCCAAAGTCATATACCCGTTGATATTTGTCTTGAATACTTTAAATAGGAATTCATAGGCTCGTAGCCTGAAACTTTGATAGAGTCGTGAAGGCGTGAAAGGTAATAAGTTACATTTATGGGATGGGACACTTCTTTATATTTTTTTATTACTTTTGTCTGTTTTTGAGTGTGTCACACTCTTACAAAAAAAATGGGGTAGTTTTAATGTTATACGTTGGTTTTCAAGAATAAAGGATGAATTTTATTTTTTATGACTAATTCAAAATTTATTATGTTATATTTTACATTACATTTAAAATAAATAGTAAAATTTTTAAAAAAGAAAAGCTATAATTTTTAATCATTTTGAGACATTAAGAATATTAGTATTTGATGACCAAAATTGAAAAAGAATTTTATTTAAATTTTAAAGAAGCATATTTAGAAAGAATACTAAAAAATTATTAATTAGTAATTTAGTATAGAAAAAAATTTGTTTAAAATTTTAGAATATTTTAAGGAGTGATATTTAAACTTAAAAGAAGTACATTGAAAGAATGAAACAAAAAAGTTATTAATTAGTAATTTAACATAGATAAAAAATTATTTAGGATAATTTAAAAGTGTTTGAAGGAGTGATACTTACTTTAATGAAGTATATTTAAAGAAAGAAACTAAAAAATATTAATTAGTAATTTAGTATAGATAAAATATTTTGTTTAAGATAATTTAATTATATCGTAAAGAGTGATGTTTAAATTTTAAAGAAAGTATGTTTAAAGAAAGTCACTTAAAAAGTTATTAATTAGAAATTTATCATAGAAAAGTAATTTTGTTTAAAATAATTTATGAATGCATTTCTTTACACGTACTTTGATTCTTTTGTGTCAAGAACATAAGATAAATAAAATATTTTATTCTTATAATTTTACTTACCGGTTTTATAATGGTTTAATACCGGTTAAACCTTTAAACCTTAAATCTTTCCTTTGATCGGTTCTATGTCCGGTTCGGTTTTTAAAACATTAGTATTTATACACGGTTTGAAATAAGATGTATCAATTTGTATTTAATTATATCTAAACTAAATGATCAGATTATATGTGATTCTATCTAAACTAAAATGATTTGACACAATGAGAGATTTATCTAATGTAATTACACCATAAAGAGTTAGGAAGAAGTTTTGTTATCAAAGAGAAAAAAAAAAGACATGTGCTTGGTTGGATCTATGTCAATATATTTATATATTGATTTTCACCAATAACAAGAACTAATGGTAACGAAATAAGCAAAAATTAGGGCTTACCGATATTTATCATTAATAATTAGCATCTTGTTGATGTTTTTTATGAAGAGAGAAAAAAACTAAGCTGAATAAATCATTGATATTACAAGTTCAATGAAACTTACTAAAAACCTTAGGAAAATAAAGATACAATTAAAAAAGTTTTTAATTGAATTAAAAATAAGGACAGAAGTACAATGACTTTACACATGAACTTAAGTAAACGATACAGAAGTAGAATGACTTTACACGTGAACTTAAGTAAACGATCATCCCACTACAGTCGTATGATAAGTACAGAAGTAGAATGACTTTACACACGAACTTTAAGTAAACGATCGCCCCACTACATTCGTATGGGACATAGAATTTCCCTCTCAGGACACGAGATTCGACATTATGAAAATTATTCTCACCCAATTTCAGAACACGGACTTACGACTTGGATTCAAAGTCTATTCATAAACTTAATGCATCACCTAAAAAACCTGGTTGTCATTGAACAAACATGCTCATTCACCAACTTCGGAGCTCGCTTCTTTTCTTTCCTTTCTTCCTGGTTTTCACAGTCGTCACAGCCACTAGACCT
>JAOQMM010000004.1:12220441-12237692 GCA_027563515.1 Erythroxylum platyclados
TGAGAATTCATAGGCTCGTAACCTGAAACTTTGATAGAGTCGTGACGGCTTGAAAGGTAATAAGTTACATTTATGGAATGGGACACTTCTTTATATTTTTTTATTGCTTTTGTTTGTTTTTAAGTGTGTCACACTCTTACAGAAAAAATGGGGCTAGTTTTAATGTTATACATTGGTTTTCAAGAATAAAGGATGAGTTTTACTTTTATGACTAATTCAAAATTTATTATGCTATATTTTACATTACATTTTAAATAAATAGTAAAAATTTTTAAAAAGAAAAGCTATAATTTTTAATCATTTTGAGACATTAAGAATATTAGTATTTGTTGACCAAAATTAAAAAAGAATTTTATTTAAATTTTAAAGAAGTATATTTAGAAAGAATACTAAAAAATTATTAATTAGTAATTTAGTATAAAAAAATTTGTTTAAAATTTTTGAATATTTTAAGGAGTGATATTTAAACTTAAAAGAAGTACATTGAAAGAATGAAACAAAAAATGTTATTAATTAGTAATTTAGCATAGATAAAAAATTATTTAGGATAATTTAAAAGTGTTTTAAGGAGTGATACTTAAACTTTAATGAAATATATTTAAAGAAAGAAACTAAAAACTATTAATTAGTAATTTAGTATAGATAAAATATTTTGTTTAAGATAATTTAATTGTAATGTAAAGAGTGATGTTTAAATTTTAAAGAAGTGTGTTTAAAGAAAGTCACTTAAAAAGTTATTAATTAGTAGTTTATTATAGATAAGTAATTTTGTTTAAAATAATTTATGAATGTATTTCTTTACACATACTTAAACTTTTGACTTTTTTATATATTTAATATTGGAAAGAATTTCAATTTCAATTTCAATTGATTTTTTAATGGTTTCAATTTTTTCAA
Source organism: Erythroxylum platyclados (assembly GCA_027563515.1). Classification (NCBI taxonomy): domain Eukaryota; kingdom Viridiplantae; phylum Streptophyta; class Magnoliopsida; order Malpighiales; family Erythroxylaceae; genus Erythroxylum; species Erythroxylum platyclados. The sequence continues at coordinate 12,221,339 of JAOQMM010000004.1, forward strand.
TCTCTTTTTTATTTCTTCTTTGTATACTTTGATTATTTTGTGTCATGAACAGAAGATAAATAAAATATTTTATTCATATAATTTTACTTACCAGTTTTATAACGGTTTAATACCGGTTAAACCTTTAAACCTTAAACCTTTTCTTTGACCGGTTCGATGTCCGGTCCGATTTTTAAAACATTAATTTGGAGTGTTAAAAAGTAGTGGTAAATACGTGGTCTTGTTGAGTGTAGTAAGGTTGGTAGCTCACTTGAAACTCCATTATAATATTTTCTGATGTGATTCCCAGTTAGTGATGGATATAGTTAAAGGATAATACGAAGATAAAAAGGAAGCATTAGGAAGATATCATTCCAAATAAATGTAATGACACAGGCTAAGCAAGGGGATTTTAAGTTTATGCTAAGGGAATATAACATTGTGGTAGACCTATTAGCATAGTTGGATAGTAATGAAAGACCTACTATTTGATGTACATTTTGAGAGGGTAAGAAAGTGAAGCAATATGGATATACCATAAATATAAATTGTAAAGCCTTCATAAATTGGTTCATAATGCTACTTCATACATTTAAGAAGGGCTACTACCTTAAATGTAAAAAATGTAAATAACATAGCATTCTCGATAGAAACAAATGGCTCCTTCAAAAGAAATGAAATTCAAACTATTTTACCAAACACCAATCATTTCAACTTTGTTGAATTTGAAAATATTCTTAGTTTTTCTTGGTAATACACAGGGATAAATTAAAATTATTATAAATTAATAACATTGAAATTCTATAGACTGTACTAATTAATAGAAATATTAATTAATCAATAAAATAATTTTTGATTCACAAATTATTCACAAGATTATAAATATATATTTAATTAAGTAAAATTAATTTGTCCAATCTAAGTAATTTATTGAATGACATTCAATATCCAAGAACATACTTGCCAGTTTTCAATCACCAATCAAGTCTTGAAAAGAATATTAGGCATCAGCTTTTAACGTTTAATCCGATGAACCGAAATTTCTTAAATTTCCCAAATCAAGGACAAAATATACATGGCAAGTAGCTTGGTTTTATACGAGCTATTAGGTAATAGCACGATAGCAATACAAGAAAAACAGGACATATTAAATTAATCTAATATCATAATGGTCATCTTCAATTTATTGACTACAAAAATGCCCTTTTATGATTTTATTATCCCCAGCTTCTGCTAAGTACATTTCAAATCGGAACATATCACATGCCGCAGAACCACATGAGATGGTTACAAGTACATTTTACGAAGACTCCTTCCAAAAGTGTTGGTCATCAAAATGGAAAACGTACAAAAAGGGGTGTATTTTCATTCAACTCAAATTTAATCGTGTGAAGAATCTGAAGAGGACCGAGAGAAGTGCGGTGGTGGAGAACCAGTTGTTTCAGTTGAATCATCTGAAGTCTTCATATTTGTATCTGATACTAGATTTTTGTTGCTTGCATCTTCGGAATTCTGATCCCAATTAGGTGATCTTAGCGAGGGCGGGGTATCAGATGAAACAATTGATATTCTTGGATAAGTTAAGAGAGATGAATCAAACATAGATAAAGGTGGTAGGCTCAGACCATAGCCATAAGGAAGGCCAGGGAATGGATGATCATATCTGCAAGTTAGGCCAAACATGCAAATTCCATACATAATGTAGTTTGAGCATACAGCTTGTCCCTGCATACGAAATTATAAGTAATCATAAGATTCTTAACCAACAGGTTGCTCTAATAGTTTGCAACAACGTCCTGATTTAGTCGCCAAAATTAAGACCAATCTGTTACAAAATAAGATGGACTTCCATCATCTCACCTTCCCGACTAACTTTGGGTAAGTTTCAGCTGTTACAACAGCTATCAATGTGATCCCAACATGAGATAAACATTAACTTACAGGTCTTGAAGGGAGCCCAAGTGGACTGATACTGTTTGCTAGTTGAGCCACCCTCTCTTTTGGGTGATGGTACTTGCAGTCAGATCCATATTTGCAGGTACCAATGCTCATGAAATGCTTACATTCTGGCTTATCGGGTCTTTCAGGTAGATTAAAATTGTCTGATGATGAAAAATGCCCTTGTTTATTGGAACATGAGTCAACTTGATTTCGAGAGCTGTAGACAAGATTGGTACCCAAGGTACTGGGAGAAGAAAGAGGGCTCAAGTTTCCCTAACGAAAAACAAATAAAGATATCAATAGAACATAAAAACAAATGCCCTACTCCAAGACAAAATTTGTAAGAGTTTTTCCAGTAAACTTCAAGTTAAAAGAGAACAAAATTACAAACAACTATATATGACAGCAAAAACAAAACTAGTTTCAACTAAACATTTAGTCCAAGCAGGGGCTACATCTCTTGATACCACATTACACACAAGCTAGTAAGTTGTAACATGTGAGACATCTTACATGGCGATATTACCAACAGAGGAAATGGCATTTTGTGTGCACATTATTCCAGATTAAGGTAGCAATTCCAGTATTTGCATCTTAATGTCAGGAAAGAAACTTCTGGTACGAACTAACATTGTCCTTTTGCATGCATACACTAAACAAACATCACTAAAAATTTCATCAACAACCAAGATCTGCCACTAATGCACCTCCAGAGAAGAAATTTGTAAAAGGAAAAGAAAATACCATAGAGGTAATAACTTGGAACATGCCAGGATTCATCCATCAGTATACAATTTGCAGAAACTAAAGTGATGATAATGATCAGAGAACAGAGCTATAAAACTGAAGTTACAAATTTCTAGCAAAATGAAGATTCCACAACCATGTACGTACCATATAGGCATTCCAGCCATGAGCAAGAAGAACACCTTGAGGAGGAGAAACTACAACAGGCATGTAGGCCTGTAGATTTTGTAAATATGAGCTAGAGACATAAGGTGCCCTTGGTATTGACCAAGTGGGAAAACCTAGAAAGGGAAGACTTGACGGAGGAACCATTGACGGCCCACTGGAGCCAAAGGTAACAGGTCCACCTTGAGGCGAGCCATTTCCAACTGATGAAGGCTGGGGATGATTGAACTTGCATGCAACTCCAAACTTACATGAGCCTGTCTTCATGTAATAAGGACAAGAATTTTCATCCTGTGATATGCATATATACATTACTCTAGTTAGAATACTGTAATGGTGATTTAGCAATATTAATCTAAATAAGGATAGAAGAAAAGACCTGGCGCATGGGTAGACCTAGAATATTAAATGAAATTGGTCCTGCACCATTCCTATCCTTTGGGTGATGAAATTTACAGGCAGATCCATATTTACACGTCCCTGTCTTTAAGTAATACTGCAATCCAGATTTTGTAGAAAAAGCACTATACCAAGGTTAGCAGTTAGGCATTTCATCTACCAAGTCAAAAAGGAGACTCTAGTAACCAGCTTTTAGAATTTCCACTAAGTTTCCAAGTTTCTTCACAGACAGGAGACCCATCAAAAAGCTCATGGTTGACTAGTTTTTAGATTTAAGCAGGTTTCCCTCAAGAATGCACCACACATCTTATTCAGATCACTTTGCACACGTATATGCATACTTCAAACCTGTGTCCAAAGTGAAACCCCTCACCACCCGATGGACAGGTAAAGGAATGCATGAGCACATACAAAGTTTGAATCTCATCTCAAGAAGATGTAAGATGAAAAAAGGCTCTTTCTGCATGGAAAATAACAGCCACTTGTTGGTACTGTTCTTTGAGAAAGAATTGGCAAGCAGCAATATCAGGTAGCTTCAATGAAACTGTTCCAAGCATACTTGAATTGGTTGATCCTTGACCAGGGAATTAGGAGACCTATGATTAGACTTGAACACAGCAGCACAATTACGGTGGCTAGAAAAAGGGGAAGCCTAAGTTATAGCAAGTATATTATGTCTAATGATTTACTAATTCTGCCAATCAGATTCTAGACATGTATTTTCTAGCATGACTCATTTGGTCAACCGGAAGAACAATCCCAAAGGATTCTTATGCCCTGGCAGTAGCTAAGGAACCAGGTCCCTTTTTCCTGGCTTCTTTCTATTTTTGTGTGCATTGGGAATGGGGGAATCTTCTGAAGAGCAGGAAGTTCAACATGGATTGTTCCATAACCTGGAGTACCGAAAGTTATTTTTTTCTAGAGCAACTAATCTAAGAAACCATCAGATAGATATACCTTTTGCATGATGAAAACAGTTTTTTCTGACATTAATACATTGAAACGTAGATGGGGTTTGAAGCTAAGCCTGAATACTGTAGGGAAAGAAGTCTTATGTTGTGTATAGTGTCTATTATCTAGTCAGTAGACATTCCTTAAAAGACTTTGCAGGATCATGTTCTGGGTTTGATAGATTTCTGGCATTATACAAAATAAAATTAAATCTCAATTTTTTATGTTTGAAGGAGGAAAACAACCACACACAGACACCAATAAGTTGATGTTCTTCTTCCAAAGGCATAAGTTTCCAGTTCCAGAGGTTCTCTGCATAATCAAGAGGAAGAAGTAGGTTTCCAAAGCAAATGCCCAATGCAAGGCCACTGGCTTGGCGGATTCCCAGCCTTATTGTAAACCTTTCCCTCAAAGCACGCATTACAGTAGAACTTACCTCGCAGTCCGGTTGTCCATCTCTGAGAGGAAGTTCTTCTGTGCCCTAAACAGGGAAATGGAGTTTTTAAAACCCCGATTAATTAGACTTAGCCATCAATTAACCAAGACGATTGCATAATTCACGTAAACTTAAACAGATCAATTTAACCATCTATGTGAATAACAAGGAGAATGAAAAGGTGAAGGAAAGAGAACCAAATGTGAAGGAAACAGAAAACCAAATATACCAGTGCTGAATAAAGAGGATGATTATAGCGACAATTCTTTCCATAACCGCACTGCCCCGTCCTTAAATAGTATAGACAATCTCGTTCACCTGGACGATCTGGGTATGGGTTTGATTGAGCCATACCACCTTGAGCCGGACTGTCATGGATTTTCAACCTCCAAAAAGCTTCTGTAAAAGCCCATCGTCAAAAACAAAATCTTTCCATCTCCGGACCTACCCATGCTAAACTGATTTGATCAAACCAGTGATATCCAAAAACCAACTTGACATCAATCATCGTATGCATTTCTTAAAACAGTCTCAAAGAAAGGCGCATACAGATCAAATTATGAACTCTGATCCAACCTTTAAAAAGCTTTCATCTTTAATATGGGGTGTTTAGTGGTTACACAGCACCAAACCCATATTTCGGCACATTAAAAGAGAAAAACTGGAAAAGAAAAACCCAATAAAAAACGAATTAAAAGTTTAACCATACACATTTAAAGAAAAAAGCAGTGATTCTAATCAATCAAAGACCGAATTGGCATTGCATCAATGATCACAGAAAACATCAACCACATCAATCCTCTGAGAATTTCCAGAACAGGGGAAGTTCAAGCAAGTTAAAGAAATCCTTTCCTAAATGGAAAACAAAAGTAAATATGAAACCAAGAATAAACCGAAAAGAACCAGTAATAAAGCAATAAAGAGAAACACAAGTAGCATTGCAACTCTGATCACGTAATCCGACAATCAAAATACCTTATACAATCTTAAAAATGATAACCGGATAGAAGACAAAAGATATTAACAACAACGAATAGATCCTTCTTGCCTTTATAATATTTTTTTCTTTTGCAAAAAGTAAACAAGGAAAAGGAAAGAAATGGATGATACCTTCAATGTTACGAGCGGATTGATTAGACGAGACTGCATTGCTCTTATTACTACTGTCCGGCATCTGTTTACAAGTTACAACACATTTTCCCACAAAACACTTGCAATCTTTTATTATTTTTTTCTCTTTAAGAAAAAAATGTTCCTCCCATCTGTGGTTGCAGCTCCTCTCTCTCTCTCTCTCTCTTAACTTTGAAGTTTTATATATATATATATATAGATACTTTGCGGTTTTTCTTCACTTCCTGAACTGCGAAGATGGTGCGGAAATGTAATAAATAAAATAATTAGTCTAGAAAATTTTTATCAAATTAACAAACGAAAAAATTTATGAACTGGGAAATGCTTTCTTCTTTCCCATTTCACACGCAACCACGAAATGCAAACAAAACAAATTTCCCATAATGTCCTTAGAGATGAGGGTAGATGTGGCATCGCGAGTCTCTTAAGTGCACTTGGGAGTAAGCGTGAGTATCACGGTACAATGTTTTCATTAGAAGAAAGCAGCAAAGTGCGAATTTCAGGGGCGGCTCTGTGATGTGGGCCATGAGTTTTTAATCCGATGTCGGAGTGGGACCCTTCTGCAAGGCTCCATAGCATTTCTTAAATTACATCGGCCAGGGAGTTGGGGGATACTTATGTCATTTGCAAGAATGAAAAATATCTACATAATCTGTTGAATTTGATAGGTCCTCAGAAAATATGAAATATCGCGGTCAACTCAACGGCATTTGGTCATCGGTCCACCTCGAACCGGGGTGCGGGGGGCGATCCTAATTTGTTCGAGTCAATGCAATTTCATAAAACAATTGACCAAGCCCAACTCGATTCAAGGCTAAAATATATAAGCAAAACAACGGGCCTCAAGTTGACCCCATACTCAAGTTGTGTAGGACAGCTTGGTTTGAGATTATATATATATATAAGCAAAATGAGGTTATTTTGAAAAAAAATCATGTTATTTTTATATTTTTAATTTTAAAAAATAATGTGGGTTAGACAGCGTTAGACTCGAGCTCAGGCCACGCTACCTCGAATTCTGCGATTTAGGATTAGGATCTATTGGACAGACCCAAACCCGGTCCAACCTACCCATTTTCATTTCTACAATTCTAGTCGCAATAGTGGCATCGATTCATTCATCAAGCTAGTCTGCTTAATCTTCCATCTCCAATGTAAGGTTAGTCGACACGATGCCCAAATGAATTTACCAGATTAAAAAATATAATTAAAGATTATCTTATATGCAAACAATTGAATTGATAGAAATTCACATCAAATTAATATATTAGGGATAACAATGAGTCGACATGAAATTATTATTTTTTGAAAAAAAAGGTAAAATTACATCATTTTGCCTTTACTAGTTAGCCCGAGGCTGGTCAATCCGATCCAGGCTAGTTGACTTAAGGTCGTCTAGGTCAGGCTAGGCCGAACCTAGACTCTTTTCCATTCCTAATGTACCATTATATAACGTAAGTTCTTACTCATGCTATGCTACTTTTAATTGAGCTCATGGTGAAACGAAGAAAAACCTCAATTATAATGTAATTGTAAAGAGGCGGATTTTTAGTGTAGAGGCTTTAAAGTTTTGCATTGCACCTTAAAGTTGATATTGTCATCTTTTAAGGAGCAAGCACATATTCTATTACTTCTAGGAATTCCCGATTAGCCTTTTTTTTTAATTTCCTTCATTTACTTAAACAAATAAAAGGATATTAACTTATCAATGAATTGAATCTTTTTTTGAAAAATATCAATGAATTGAATTGTCAATCACTTATGGGTACTAGGCGAGAGAAATGTTTTTTCTTAACCAATAATTTAACATGTTTAGGGAAGAATAAAAATTTATATTATATTACCATCAAGGAATCATAAAAAATTCCATACTTGACAAAATAAATAATATAAAAATTGGATTATAATACTAATCCCTTTTCCTTGGCTCTTGATTTTGATCTTCTCGTGACTTCCTCCTTAATCTTTTCTAATCTCACTTAAGGATGCTTCACTTTTTAACTCCTCCTCCCTAATTTCCCTCTCAACTTCTCTCAATTTTCATATCAGATCTTTAAGAAAGCAAGGATGTCAATGGGTTGGGCCGGGAGCTGCAGGGTGGATGGCCTGTGGCCCAATTGGTCGGAGATGGCCAGCCCGTGGCCTGGCCTAACCACAGGCTAACCAGCCCATCGTCTTATGTATTTTATTTCAAAAAATTCTGGGCCGATGGGCCACGAGCGAGCCAAGCCAACTGGCCTGTCTTATGTATTTTTTTCAAAAAATTCCAAGCCGATCTAGGCCCGTGGTCCTACCAACCTGGGCCAAAATTAGATCGGGTCGAGCCAAAATTAACACCCCTATAAGAAAGTGGACTATACATAAGTAACCAACGTAAACAAATGATGACCTTGAGACCTCTTCTCCACCCATAGCTACACAAGTAATTAATACCATTAGGACAATGCTACATAGGTTGTGAGCTTACAAGGATAGTTTCAAGTATAGTCTAGATTATATTTCAAAAGCAATCCCTTTGGCTAAGGCCATCATTCGAATTTTGAGAATAAATCTATTCAAACTTACATTACTATCTAGCATTTTATTCTCAAATAGCTTGGAATTCCTTTATCTCCAAATCTAGTAAACTAGCATCCTAAACCCCATTCTAAAGAGCTTCCTATCTCCTTTGCATTTCATATTCACATTCAAAGCCTAGGCGATGGTATTGAGCCACTCATTGCTAGAACTTTAAAGATTGAAAATCCCAAGCATGTTACTCCATAGCACTAAAGAGTGATCATAATCAAAGAATAAGTGATTGTGACATTCATTTGCATTTTTAGAAACAGTCTCCCCACTTGGTAGGGGTAAGGCTGTATACTATTTGACCTCCCCATACCCTGCACTCAGTGGGACTCTTACTGGATATTGTTGTAGTATTTGCATTTTCACATAACACATATGCAACTGAGTCAATTGGGAATTTAAACCTATCCCTGTGATGTAACGCGTCATAACACTACTTAAAATAAACTAGACCTACTACTGTAGTAGTGGTGAGTCTAGGTCAATCCAACAGAGAGTGTGTGTAAATTTTATAAAATGAAAATAATTGATGTTTATGTTTTGGAGGGTTTTGGTTTAATAACAAAATAAAGTAAAACTAACCCAGTGAAAACAAATAAAAGAAAACATTAAAAATGATAAAAGTGGTGAATTAGTTAAGGACCTGATTCTTTGGTTCTATCTCAGCCTACACCCTAATTAAAAATATTTCTTTGATTTGTTGTTACTTCTCCTTGAACTATTAGTCATAGATTAACAACAAGCTTTGTTAATCCCGAATTTTCCTTAGGTCCTAGTTAATTTAGAAGAGCTCGTTAATTAACCCTTGCTATCGGATAACCTAGGAGACGCTCGCTAAGTTTAATCGGACAGTCACCTTATGAGTGAGAAAAACAGACCAATCTAAGCAATAATCACACAAGCTTGGATTATTTAACCTAGGTTATGTTATCCCTAATGATTACGAACCATTAGTCGCTACAAATGAAAAAAAAACACAACGATTACATAGTGCATTCGATCATAGCAATGGGTTCATACATAAAAACAATCAAATAGAGTATTCAATCATTCTTACACAAGACCCAAACAATAGACATAGGATAACACAATTAATCCATAAGAGAGAAAGAAACAACAAATAGAAAGAAGAAATGTTTAATCGAGTTGTCGGCGTTGATGTTGCCTCCGAACTGGCATCGAGACATCTACCCCTTTATGGGTCTCTTTATGGCTATCACGTTATTCATCTTTTGCTCCAGCCCTCCCACCATCTAAAGAGTATAACATAAATCAGCTCTTAAAACTCTCTCCCAATTGTCCTAATCTTCTAAAACCAAAGAGGATAAAATATATAAGTTGTTGTATTTCTTTTCACTCTTGGTTCTTCACACACCTCTCAGCTAACACCTCCCTTTATTATGATTAAAAACTAGCTTAAAATTTGTGACAGATGAGGCTTAACTGAAGAGAAAATAGGTCTTCTAGCTGCTCCTTCTGACGTGACATGCTTTTTGTTCTCCTTTCTTTGGCAGTTGGGGCATGTGTGGTGTCTCACTCATGCAAGACGCCTTGCATGCAAATCCATACACAACCGTGAGTGATGCTCATGGCTGTACAATAATTCCAACATTTCCGTGAGTGCTCTTTAGCATTTTCTTACCTTCTTCTTGTATTATTCTTGCTCTAATCTTCTTCTTCTTGCTCTATGAAGACAAGTGAGTGTGATTCTTCAGAAAACGACCCAAATATAGTACTTTTGACTCAGTTTAACTCCTTTGCTTTTGAATTGTGCCTAAAACCACAAATAAGTCAAAGTGAGTATCTTAAGCAATTCCATGTCATTAATCACTCAGTGTTATGGAATAATTATAAAATCAATTAAGCACATGTCAATTTCCTCCATACTTAACTTTTGACCTTCTTCAGGCAAAGCATCAAAATTAAGCTCATAGACTTAAAAACATTTACTCAATTCTCATATTTTCCAAGAATAAATAATCATAAAAAAGATGAATAACTCAAAATTATAACAAGAACTTAACATTCCAAGCTTTTATTCATGATCAATCAAAATTCAATACCTTTAAAAAATGAGCAATCTAATGGCAGACTTAGAAAATGTGTTTAGTTAAAATATATCAATATGTACACTCAACACCAATCATGATCATGTCATTCCACAACTTTGCATATTATTTCATTTCTCCACCACTAAAATTCAAATGCATAATCATGAATCAAAGGACTTTTCAAAGTTGTAATGTGGGCAAAGGTAAGGTGAGATGTATTTGGGTAAAGAAGCATGAAAGCCATCGAAGCTAGTGAAACAAAAGTAACACTCAATGAGATATCAAGTGCACAAGTTAACATTCATACAAAATTGGGTACCATCATCTGTGACGAATGTAATAACTATATTTCACAACTCAATTCATCACTCACACACAAACCACATGAAGCATAATGAATCAAAAGGGATCATTAATCATAAAAAACTTTTTAATACATATGCACTTCCTCCTTGATACATTTATTTAAACATATACATTTTTTCTTTCTTTCTTTTATTTTTCTTTCTTTCCTTCTTTTTCTTTTCTTTTCTTTTCTTGTACTTTTCTCTTTTCTTTCTTTCTTTTCTTTTGTTGTACTTTTCTATTTTCTTTCTTTCTTTTCTTTCTTTTTTCATATAAACGTTGAAAGAAACTACATTAACATGGAATTTCAATAATAAGACATAAAATAGCATCCTAACATTATAACCAACCACACATATGCATACCACCACACTTAGAATTTTGTACATCCACAAACTCAACAATCAACAAATGCTTCACTAGCTTTAAGACTTAAGAAGGACACTTGGTTAGGATTAAAGCATGTAATGTGGTTAGTACACAAAGAAAAGGAAAATAAAATTCAAGGAGGCTTATCAAAAGGATAAATCATATAATGGGTAGGCTATTTGGCTAATGTAGTTCAGAAAAACAAAGAATGCGTAATCGTCTCCATGCTAATGCATATGATAAAAATATGGTCTTGAATAGAAAATCAAAGCAAAATCAGGATGTGTATCATGAAGGTCACACATTATCAAAGGACAATGAGATTGATATGGATATGTTAGTCTATAAAGGCTGAAAATGTCAGTGGCTTTGTCTATCACTAATCACTACTCTTCTAAAGATAATGCACATTAACCAATCACAAGAGTAAAAGTACATGCTAAAGTTGCTATGAAATTCTCTGGTCAATTCATTCTCTAATAATGACTACATAATCCTAGAACCAATAGAAAAATGATAAAATATTTTTTTTTTATTCTTTCTCTCATTTTGATTGAAAATTTAAAAACAAGTAAGAAACAAACCAACATAGAAACACACATGCATATCTAACTAGTGCGAAAAAATAAAGGAAAAGAAATTTAATTACCTTGGGTTGCCTCCTAAGAAGCGCCTTTGTTTAGAGTCGCTAGCTTGACTCCATGTTTTCTCTTCACGTGACAAATTATGATCTTCAAGTAGTACAGTTTGAGCGACTTCTAAGTAAGGTTGTTCAGGATAAGGTCTTGGTTGATAATATGACACATTCAACATATACCCTATCTTTAGGTTCTCAATCGACTGAGTCCATGATATCGGGAAAGACCTCGAATGTCTCTTCACCTTTTTCTTTTTTGTTCAATTTCTCTAACCTGCTAGGTAAAGGTAAAGAGTCATTCTTAACAACAAATTAGAGCTCAGTATTTACCTTCGAGTTAAATGATGTATCATTTTCTAGTTTGAGCTCTTCCTGCGCCACTTCTTCCACACAAGCAATTCCTTGAGTATTACACTTAGGATTCTCAAGCTCCTCATCACTCTATAAGGCCTTTACACTAACGTCCACTGGGTACACATCGGGTTGATATGGCTGCTCCTCTTCGCTTTGTGATGCTAGGCAGTTAATAGCTTCTGCCAACTGACCACCTGGCTTGCCAAGTTTTGGAGTCTAGACATTGTATCTTGATGGAATTGTATCATATCCTCTTGGAACTGCTATAATTTCAAAGCATTAGAAGTAACAACAATAACTGATTCTTCTAGAAATGTATCTGAGTTTTGTTGGTTTTCCAAATCTTGGACGATAGACCTTGTTTCTTGGGAAAATTGCCCTACATCTTGCCGGAACTGTTGTACACTCTATTAAAGTTGAATATTGTTAGCAGTCATAATATTAAGCATATTTTCCAGAGATGTACCTGAATCGTGATAAGAAACTTCGGGTCGATACGGGAATTGTTGTGCATCCTGCAAACTATCATGGAAGTAATTTTGTTGATTATCCCATCCATAACTAAAGTTTGTATGATCACTCCAAACATGGTTATAGGATTGAGAATATAGGTTATAAAAGAAATTACTTCCGTCCATGTAATTTTTTTAATCACAAAATAAAAAGTGAAACGATCATGAAATAATTGTAAAGAAACTAATTAAAAAATATATACAAAACACCAATTAAAATCAAGAACAAAAAGTAAAACACTGCACTCCTCGACAATGGTGCCAAAATTGATGTAACACATCGTAACGTACTTAAAATAAACTAGACCTACTACTGTAACAGTGGTGAGTCTAGGACGATCCCATAGAGAGTGTGTGTAAAGTTAATGAGATGAAAATAATTGATGTTTATCTTTTGGGGGTTTTGGTTTAATAACAAAATAAAGTAAAACTAACCTAGTGAAAACAAATAAAAGAAAACATTAAACATGATAAAAGTGATGAATTCATTAGGGACCCGATTCTTTGGTTCTATCTCCGCCTACACCCTAATTAAACATATTTCTTTGACTTGTTATTCTTTTACCTCTCCTTGAACTATCAGTCGTAGATTAACAATAAACTCCATTAATCCCAGATTTTCTTTAGGTTTTAGTTAATTAAGAAGAGCTCGTTAATTAATCCTAGCTATCAGATGGCCTAGGAAATGCTCGCTAAGTTTAATCGAAAAACCGCCTCATAAGTGAGAAAAATAGACCAATCTAAACAATAATCACACAAGCTCAGATTATTTAACCTAGATTATGTTATCCCTAATGATTATGAACCATTAGTCACTACAACTGAATCAGAACCACAACAATTACGTATTGCATTCGATCCTAGCAATGGGTTCATACATAAAAAAACAATCAAATAGAGCATTCAATCATTCTTACACAAGACCTAAACAATAGACATAGGATAACACAATTAATCCATAAGAGAGAAACAAACAACAAATACAAAAAAGAAATCCTTAACCAGGTCGTTGGCATCGATATCGCCTCCGAATTGACGTCAAGACATCGATGTCGCCTTCAAATTGGCGTCAAGACATCTACCCCTCTATAGGTCTCTCCATGGCTGTCACCTTATTCATCTTTTGCTCCAGCCCTTCCGCGATCTTGGAAACCAAAGAGGACAACATAAATTAACTCAAAAAACTCTCTCCTAGCTGTCCCAATCTTCCAAAACTGAAGAGGATAAAATATATAAGTTGTTGGATTTCTTTTCACTCTCGGTTCTTCATACACCTCCTAGTCGACACCTCCCTTTATTATGATTAAAACTAGTTTAAAAACCATGGGAGATGAGGCTTAACCGAAGAGAAAATAGGTCTTCCAACTGCTCCTTTTGACGTGATATGCTTTTTGTTCTCCCTTCTTTGGAAGCTGGTGTGTGTGGTGTCTTACTCACACGAGACTCCTTGCATAAAAATCCATTTCTCACGGATGTGTAATAATTCTAGGATTGTTATGAGTACTCTTCAGCATTTTCTTCATTTTCTTATCTTCTTCTTATAATATTCTTGCTATAATCTTCTTCTTCTTGTTTATGAAGATAAGTGAGTGTGATTCTTTAGAAAACAGCCCAAATATAGTGCTTTCGACTCACTTTAACACCTTTGTTTTTGAATTATGCCTAAAACCACAAATGAGTCAAAGTGAATGTCTTAAGCAATTTCATGTCATTAATCACTAAGTGTTATGAATAATTATGCAATCAATTAAGCACATGTCACCCTGGTTCCAAGACTTTGATAAGCAATTTGCCATAACAAAAAGGAGTATGAAGGAGCTATGTTGGTGTCCCAGACCAAGCTAAAGTAAGGATTCCTTACATTGGTATCCTAAGAGAAGTTTCTTACACTACAAGAAAATTAACGATTACCGACAGAACCAATTCCATTGCAACTTTGAGACGGAAAATGAAATTCTACCAGTAAATTTTGTATATTTTGTGATTGCAGAAATATCTGTCGTTAAATTAGGAGGAAAATAATACCCGCAATTTTCCCAACAAAAAATAGTGACGGAATAAAAAAATCCATCGTTAAAATAGGCGGTAACAGTTGGTGAGACAGAGAAGCATATAACTTCCGTCGGTGTTCCTCTCTAGTCCAAATGACGTCATTTGGCTTTTATCCAAACGACGTCATTTTCTTCTGTTTTAAAGTCTTCCCCGAAACCCTCCCCCCACCTGCATTTTCTCTCTTCCTCCTCCAGACCATCCGCCGTCGGTTGTGGCTTCTCTCTTCCTCCTCCGTTGTCGCCACCCCTTGTCACCGTCAGTTGTGGCTCCTCTGAAGCTTCCATTGGCGTTTTCTCTCTTCGGTTGCCAAAGTCTATCGGTCCCCTGCCCCCCACTTGCATTTTCTCTCTTCATCCTCCATTGTCTCCATCAGTTGTGGGTCGTCCGTCAGTTTTGGGTAAGTGTGTCAATATTCTGTCGGTTGTGAGTCGATTGTTAATATATGTTTGCTTAAGATAGGATAACAAAGGCTTAATTATGACTTGCTCAAAGACAATATCATCCTAATTATGACTTGCTCAAATCTATGAAACAAATTAATTTACATGGTAGTTTGGACTTGGATTTTGGGATCTAGATTTTGCTAAATCTATGAGTGTGACCGAATTCCCAGCTGGCATTTTGAGTAATGAGCACAATCAGCACTAATTAATTACATTTAAAGTCGTTTTGATTGGATTAGAAGCAAAGGTTGGTGACAGTACTATGGATGAGGTTTTAATTTTTTTTTTAAATACATACTCAAGGTCTTGTCATGATGGAGTATTCTTTTATATATTGCAAGAACATAATTTGAACATGAAGAAGATTGAAATTTATCTATTTCTTAATTGTTGGAAGTAATGCTATCCACAGTTAAAACTCATTATGTTAAGAAGTTTTACACATCCTGCTTCGATGGATCTATCAATAATTTCAAAGCATGTAGACTCCTAACCACAATCACTTCACTATATAAAAGACAAGAGAGACTTAATTTCAGACTAGAACCTTAACGTCTGTGTTTTGTTGTTATTTGACAAAATCTCCAACTATTATACGACTAAGTTGGTTCTTTTTGCAATAATATCCAATGATTGTTAAAGTAAATCGGAATGATCCGTTTTGTATTGTAAATGTCTGTTTCTTTCTTCTTCACTTAAAATAAAATTGAGTTATTGTTAAAGTAAATCGTAACGATCAGTCAACAATGCCTGGAAATTGTCCGTGGAGTATACTTCAAAGATGAGTTTGAGACTAATGAAAATAAAATTCCAGCCTAGGCAAGAACAAAGTCTATATTCTCTTCTTTTTTGATGTCTCAAATTGCTTGTAATGATATTAAGATAATACCAATTGTACCATTAGGTGAGATACTCTTATTATACATTCTTATTAAGTTAAATTGTAGATATCACATAACACTTTAAGCTAAGTATGTATGCCTATTGAATTTTTCTTTTTCGCAAGCCCTATTTTGTGTTGAAGAGTGTCGGTGATCGTTCTTCTTTGTAGCCTGTGGTTGTCCAACAATCCAGGTAAGTCGTCAAACTAATGTCTATCATACATGTATGTTGCTTTAATTGTACGAGTATTTGGGTTTGGGTTTCGTTGAATGCAAAGGATGTATTGATTTTGTGTTTAAAATATTCTTATTATAGAACAATGTCACATATTATATTGCTTATTTGAAATAAATTGTAGATGATTAATTCAAAAATAATTAATACTTGAATTT
>JAOQMM010000004.1:12255033-12266477 GCA_027563515.1 Erythroxylum platyclados
ACAAAGGCTTCCCAAATGCGACGATCTTTTCCATTTGTTTTAAGGTTCAGGGGCATTTTTGGAACCGAACAAAAGGTGGAAACCCTAGTTACACCCCAGTGGAAACCCTAGTTACACCCCCAGTACCCTCTTGGACTACTTAAGAACGTGAAAACACTAAAAAAAAGGCAACCGTCATCTTGCAAAAGTGGATTAAACCAGGAAGATCAAGAAGGATGTCTAGATTTCTAGTTTTCCAGATCAAGCTCTGAATTAGGTTTTTCTTTCTTTCTCTTTTGTTATTTTCGTATTACTTGATGTATAAACTGAATTTCCAGATGTCTTATACGTTTATGATATTCTAAATTTCCATATTAGGGTTTGTTCTTAGGTTCTTTTATAACTTTAATCTTTATTGATTCAATACAATTTCCTTGTTGTGTTAATGGTGCATGTTCATACTTTAACAATAAATCAAGAGAGTGAGTCAAAAATAATCTGATTAGTTTGGGCAATAAGATTTGGTGAATTAATATGTCACACGAGAACTTGATTATTCAATAGATAACTTCAAAACTAATTGAAACGTTAAGGAAAGAGTTGTGAATTGAGAGATTGCAATTCTAGAATTTTCATATTTAATTTGGGTTAATAAATTGGGGTTAATTGACTAGGTCTTAAGAGAGAGTAATCAAACCCTTTGAAAATCAAGGATCGATATATAATTGAATTAGTAATCGTTAGGGGAGCAAAAAAATGAAAGAATAAACCCTATGTATTCATACTTGATCATCCTTACTTAATTCTGGTAACTCATTTAATATTTGTTATTTGATTGGTTTTATTTAATTGCTTTAATTTGTTTTATTATTTTTCACTCATATCATATTTTATTACCTTACAAAAATTAGGTTCAAGTCGTTTTAGCTAGTTCCTTGTATGATCGATACCTTTCGATACTACAAGTTACGATCCTTATACTTGTGGGTATTGAGAGTTATTATATATAAAACTTGCCCAACAGTAATTCTAGATAAAATTTAATTAAAATTAAAATTTACTAAAATGTTCAAAACTTATTATAAATAGGTTTAAGTATTATGGAGCTATCACTCCTTACCTAACCACTGCTGCAATAGTTGCAGAGTTCTCTCAACTCATTTTGTGAATACTGTTAGAGGTCGAATATTTGTACGGTTACAGTAATTGAGATACTCAATTTTAGAAATGGATCGAAGGGTACGACAAAAAAAATATCAAGCTTCGAAATAAGTTATAAATTAGGATGAATTATGATTTAATTATTAATTATTTTAAAATTATGATTTAATTATTAATTATTTTATAGAATTGATGTAATTTTAATTTTAAAAAATTAAATATTAAAAAATTTTATAATTATTTTAATTAGATCTCGGCCTTATTTCCTAAAATTCGAATATGGAGACAGGCACAGGCGAACCGTCGAATGATAAACAAAATCTGAATAAAATTGCACCCATGACAGTTAAAAAGTACGCTGCGCCACGAGTCCCTACCACCACTTCACGCCAATAACAATTAAATAAATAACGTCAGCACAAACAAAGTAAGCCTTCCACTATTCACTATATATATATATATTCTTATTCTCTCTCCCCCATCGCATATTCTCCAGAATGTTCTCTTTATTCCCCTTTTCCATTTTAAATTTAATTTATCAGCAAATCATTTCAATGCAACTGGGTTCTGTCTGTGGTGGTTGATGGTGATTTTGGAACGATCGTAGATGATAAGATAAAATTAATTTTAATTTTATATAATTGATTAATTAATTGATAGTAAAGATTATTAAAATAAATTATGTTTAAAATTTGTATAGTTAAATGAAGTCCATTAGTTTTAATATCAACTACTTTTGGGGAAAATTGAAAGAAGGCGTGTATAACGCAATTCCTACTTACTCATTGCATGCGACGCCATCACTTTATCAATATACGCTTATTAGTTTACACAAATCACTGAGAACCTTTTTAGTTGCTATTACTGTTTTCCTATGCAGCACGCACCTTGCCGTCTTAATTTTTCCTCATATTTTGCCTTTTTACTTTTGTCTTCAAAATCCCCCCCTCCCCCCATCCTCGTTGTATAAATAACTTCTCAACTTTGGGGAGGGAGTAGCATCTTTTCGCTTTTCTTGATTTTCAGTTCAACTGTCAAAAGCAAAAACAAAATAAAAATAAAAAAGTAAAACACAAAACAATACCCAAACAGAACATACCTCCTGATTCCTATCTCTGTTCAAAGAAATCCATCCATGAAAGTGGACCACCACGCCGCCGGCGCTCACGGTGATACTGCTGACACCATGTGCAGGACTATCGAAGTCGCCGTCGTCAATCACCGCGATCTCTCCGATGACCTTAACCTTATCCCTCCTCTCAATTTCTCCATGGTTGATAATGGCGTCTTCAGGTCCGGCTTTCCTGACTCCGCTAACTTCTCCTTTCTCCAAACTCTTTCCCTCCGCTCCATCATGTAAGCCTTCTTTTCTTTTCACCTTATCTGTCAGAAATAATATGTTATAGGGTTCAAGTAATCAGTTAAAAATTTAGGGTTCCTTTGTTTCTTTATTTGGTGTAGATGTCTATGTCCCGAGCCATATCCAGAGGCAAACATGGAGTTTCTCAAGGCCAATGGGATCAGACTTTTTCAGTTCGGAATTGAAGGCTATAAGGTCTAAAACAATTATTGACACTTTCCTTTGTTTCTTTCTGCAGAAATTCTACTCCCTTTTATTGCTTGTTTATTTCTGTTTCAAATGTAATCAATGCAGTTCAGTTCTTCTTGTTGCTGGTCAAAAAGCTTGTTAATGGTTCGCGTCTTATTGATATTATTAGGATTAATTAGAGACTGGCTTTATTTAAATAAATATTCTTTGTTAACGTGTACAGTACATATTTATACATATATAACATTGTTCTCTGTGGATTCTATTGGTGTCTCGTCCTCCTATATATAGTGTGGGGTGGGCCACGGGAAAAAGACGCAATGATATCACGCTCTCTGTTCTTATTTACCATTTATTGCTTGGTTTTTGCTAGAACTTCCAAGTGTTTCGCTCAACCTCACGTAGTCTTGAAAATGTTAATGATTTTAATGTTTAGGTCTTGCTGTTAAATGCTTTATTATATATATATATATTCATTGTTTGCCCCTTTTATTTAGTGCTTGCTATGTCTATCTTTTTCTGCCTTTTCTTTTCTACTGATAATACTTGTCGCAGTTTCCTACTGATACGTTAACCAGTACCTGTTGCTTTGTATTCCTCAAAAGTTCGTAAAATATTTAACAATCGGAAGAAATCGGTTGGAAGGATGGGATTCTCAGGTAGTCGAGTCATTTCTGATGGCGCACATGGGAATTTACCTTTTACCATAAATGGTCATTATCACATGCACTTCCTCGTTTGATTTTTCAATGATTGTTTTGTCCAACTTAGCAATATGTGACGGAGCATTCATAAACGGGGACCATATTCCTTCTATGTTATCTTTTATTTCCCCATATATTCTTATTTCATTCTCACCCGTTCAACGTTTTGATGGAACTTCTAAATCTGCAGCCTTAACACCTTACTCACTTTTGGACGCTAGTTTAGTTGCTGATAATAATTGTACCAACATTTAGGAAAATTCGATTGACCTACCTAAGCATTTTCTCTTCTGCCCTGCAAATTCCCTGGGAACTCAAATTGTTAAATGTTGTAAAAGTAAGAAAACAGACTACAGAGCAAAACGTTCTTGTTGTCTTGTTCTGTGGGCAATGACATTTATGAGTAATTCTGAATTTTGATCTGTTCCAATGTATATGATGTTCTTTATTACTCCATGCGCTTGAAGGATGCTAAATCTCAGTCCTTTTCCTATTTAAGTTAAATTTATCTTGATTACAAAAGAAAAAACAATGTAGTGGACTTCTAACATTTATCTTATCAGCCCGTTACCTTGTTCACAAGTTGGTACATTGATCCTTTATCAGTTTCTTTACTTTATTCTTACATAGTTGGATTTGCTTTCTCAGCTTCAGTCTCATGATTATGAGCAACTCAAGTGGTCATTGCTATTAGAAGCTGGACATGAGAAGTTCCAAAATTAAATTTAGCAAATTTTAGGAATTGATTGAAGCTGAAATAAAGAAATTACCAACTCATTCTTCTTGAGTTGTTACAGTTGATCAGTATAATTCCTGTTTGAAACTGACCAGTTTAGTTCTGGAATTCTTGATATAATATGGAAAATTTGCATTAGAGGATTTTAACCATCAATCAATATTCTCCTGCATGTGTGGAAAAAGAAAACGCCTCATAAGAAACTGCTTATGAGATCCAAGGCAGCAAGTGTATACCGATTCAGTTTACTTGATTTTAGTGAACAAGCAACTTATATGATAAGCAGGCCTTTATGTTGAGGGAGTATATGGGTTGCTCAGTTAATTACTTTTCTATTCCTGATGGGAACTGCATGATTTGGATTCTAAATTATGAAATCAATGTCTCCTTGTTTGCTGCACTTGGAAGGATATGCATTTCCAATTTTGTCCTATCTAGTTAATTGCAGTGTTTTTTATGCATCCGTTAGACTTATAGCATCATTTCTATAATCTTTACCCTTTTCAACAGTTTTGGTGTTCATTTTCATTTAAATGTTATTGAGTATGCTCCTGACTTCTCCCCTTATTTGGGTGTTCCTTTCCTGCTTCTAGTTCTGGGTCATGACTGTCATATGATTCTTATGATTAGTAGAGATTAAAATGGAATTTTGTTAGCCTTCTGGCATCTATCCTGGTTACTTCTAATAAAAAAGAAACTGCTTGCATTTGCCACTTAAATAGGAATATTTGTGAATGCTTAAATTTCGTTTTTTGGGACCTTTTGTCATTGCACAGGATAGTGACTGAGCTATCATGGTCTAAGATGTGCTTATCTCACACATTGAATGGATTGTTATCGTGGGACAGTTGTTGGAGCGTTATGATTCCACAAACACTTGATTTTTCCCTGAACATATTGAATATTAGAAAACATGCTTCCTTATTTAACAATACACCGCCAAGTTGTTTTTTTTTATTTTCATCCGAGTTAGTAGAACAATGTGTCCCTATGGGCCAAATGGTAGACTTAGTCGGTCAAATTATGTTGTAGTTGTCTGATTGAATTAAGTTGATAGATAAGTTCTTGGTGGTTTAGGCCTGATTATTGAACGGCCAGTTTTATCTTCCTTCTATGTGATTTTTGACTTCTATTGAAAATATCAGTATTTAGCCAAGTAACGTATATCCTCGATGTATTGCAGGAACCTTTTGTAAACATCCCAGAGGACACAATTCGTGAAGCACTGAAAGTTGTTCTTGGTAATAACTATACTGGATCATACATGAAATATGGCTGGTAGTTTTATATAGATAGGATTATACTTATCCCTTTATTTACATAATGCAGATGTGAGGAATCACCCAGTTTTGATTCATTGTAAACGGGGAAAGGTATGTCGACCATTGATGCATGACTATATATATATTCCAAGCTCAATATATTAAACACGGAAGCATTCTTTTCTGTTTTCCAGCACCGAACTGGTTGTGTGGTAGGTTGCTTGAGAAAATTGCAAAGATGGTGCCTGTCATCCATCTTTGATGAATACCAGCGGTTTGCAGCTGCCAAGGCCAGGGTTTCAGATCAAAGGTTTATGGAGTTGTTTGATGTTTCTAGCTTAAAACATATGCCAATGTCTTTTTCCTGCTCAAAGAGGTAACCAACTCGTTGGACTGAAGGACTTTGCTATCTTTTCTTTGATAGTGGAAGACAGTCCTAGGCCCTGCTTGGAATAAATAGGAAAAGTCGGATGAGTTCCTGGATGCATGTCTGCACCAAACGGAATTATTCTTTTTTCCTTCTTGGGGATAATAAGGAGCATATATTTGCGCATGTTCTGTAGATGCTGTAAGTATTCATATAAGTCAGTGCTTATTTCTTCTTGAAATTCACAGTTCCTAGTTTCAAGATTAGACAGAATTCTGAACTTGAATCATGGAGGTTTATCGTCTCGTTGCAAGCTGCTTCAGCCAATTATTATGGAAAACGCAGTGCAGATAGAAAAGCTTTTCTGTTCTTTTGGATCGTGAGTCGTTAACAGGCTCGGTGAAATATAGAAAGTACCATTTATGTGTAAGAGTTCGCGCAACATCTGTATTATGTATTTCCTTAAATAACAGAAGCATGTCCTCATTAACATTTGTTGCCTATCCTATTAACGGGAATTTCTGTTTTATGTTCCCCACAGGAGTTTATATATATATGACAACCTCTTATAGAAACAAATATTTTGACAAAAAATGTTATATTAGAATTTAGTTAAGAAGAAACTAAAATTTCTGACTATGGCAGAGATATTGAGCAGTGACAGGCAATAAATTGAGGGTCAAGGTGTTAGAATCAGAAGATAACTTGACGAGTAAAGTAGCACTGAAACTGCCTAGCTTAGTGGTTAAGCAGGTTAAGGATTTTGTTGCTGAGGGATTAAAACATTAAATTGAACGTCTCATCCGTTATTCAGGTCTCTGTTTGTTATTCTCGATACTTTTACCGAGTTGGCATCTGAGTCTTGAGTTTTCTATTTTACTTTTCAAGTTAATTTGTTCTCAATGATGTGTAACATAATTATTTAAAAATATTTTTATCTTATGCATATTTATTTAATTAACTGATATATAAATATAGTGTATGAGATAAATATACATTGTAAATGATATTACGATGAATTTATAATTATGAGATTCATATTATATTTATATGTTGTCCTTAAATTGTTTCTACTCATTGTTAGTTTGAAAATGAACATTAATAGATCATAAAAATATTACTATACGTTATATTTCTTTCCTAAAAAGGAAATGGTTGATTTTATTGATTAAGGTATAAAGATACTTAAATATGAGTGTTTGTTAGAAAATAATTTCACTGAACAAATGTTAGAAAATAAGTTTACTAAACTAACATGTTATGATAATTTTATTTCTGGAATTACTTGTATTTTTACATAAATTCTTCTTGTGATAATTGTACAAGTAATATAGTGTTTGGCTTGTTCCAGTCGTGACCTCCCTTCTTTATGAAGAAAGTGGAGAGCACATCTAGAGTTAACTCCTAGTATGAGTGCTCCCCGATCTCGAAGATTTTGGGCCAAGCATCGATACTGATCAACTCCTAAACTTGTTGCACTAATCCAACTTGCTCTAGTGCCTCCTAATCTATATGCTGTCTCGTGGCAAACATCTTATTCTTAAGACATTGATACTACTCTTCATGCATTGCTGCATTGAATAGCAGCATCGAAGGTCACTCAAATGGATACAATGAGTGAGCACCTCTCGGGTTTCTAGACGAGCCCTCTCCTCACTATCACTTGCATGGAACTTCCTTTTAGTGCTATGGTCTTGTCATTACGAATAAAACTTTAAGTAAGTTTAAGAAAATTAAAGATAAATTACGGGAAAACCTATTTCCCCACAAATTGTAATATGCTCACTAATTAAAGAACCATGAAAATGAACTAAAAAAAACTCATAACAAAACTATGATCAAATAATCTAAAATAATTAAATAAACAAATAAATAAATGAAATAATTAAAACAAAATAAAAAGAACATTAAGTAATTAATTAAAAAATTAACTAACATCCTAATAAATCACAAAAATAAAACTAAGCATATTTTAATTAACAATTAAGATTAATCCTAATTATCGAATTACAAATTTAATCCTAACTTTAAAATTAAAAATCCTAATCTAACAATTATGCAAAATTGACAAAATTGAACATTAAATTCATGCAAAACGCACAATTTCATGCAATTAAACACAAATCCGACATCAATTAACATAAAAAAAACAACTAATTTACCTAATGTCACGCAAAAAAATCACAATTAAATAATTGGTAAGTAATAATTGCACAATTTTGCAATTCAAGTAGAATTTTCACCTCATTCACATGCAATTAATCAAATTGAATGATTAAATCCAATGGGTGATGATAATATTCAACTATTAAACCACGATCAATCATAAATTCACACAAATTTATGCAAATCCCAAATTCTTAATTCTAGCATTTTTGGCAATAAATTCCCTAAATAATGCAAAACACCCAGTGAATCATGCATAAACAAGTGAATCAGTATGAAAACTTACTTGAGTGTCGCTAATTTGGGATAAAAACACAAAAAATTGGATAAGAGATTGGAAGGCAATGGTAGGGAGTGAGAGACAAAGAGAAAAAAATGAGAAATTGGAAGGTTTAGGGCATTTTTATGGTGTATCACGGACTTATGTGGTCTACTACACGACTGTGTAGTTGACCACATAGGTCATTAAATTGTAGCTTTTCGTAGACTTACATGTTTATTTACACGGGAATGTATTTAACTGTGTAAGTCTCTAGAAAGCGTATAGCTCTTTGTAAACATGTGCAACTTCAAAATTAGAAGATCAAATGTGAAAATTTTGCACTTTAGCATTATAAAACATAAACACGCATAACCTACAAATCAATTATGCACAATCTCATTAGATTCTCAATTGTTTCTATCCTAAAAACACACCAAAACTAAAAACTTAAATAAATTCTATACTAACATTAAAGCAAAAATACAAAAATATGAACTTTAAGATAAAAACTAAACTAATTTATGGGTTACCTCATATATAGTGCTTGTTTAATGTTGTTAGATTGACGTACCTTTTACGCTTAAGGTGGCTTATATAGATTATGATTTTATAGCCTTACTGTCGGTTCTAAGACCTACATATAGGCTATCTTTTGTCACTTTATGCCAAATTTTTTTTCAGTTTTTTCCCTTGAACTTGTGAAGGTTCCGGTAGGCCTTTTCTTATAGAGTCTTGTGGAATGTCAGGTAGATTACAAGACTAACTAGGTCTAGTTACATCTATAAACTCAAGAGAATGATTAACGAAATTAGAAATTCTAAAAACAACTTGTTCAGCCCCCACCTTTAATGTTAACTTGCCTTCATCAGGCTTCATTATTAACTTAGCAATAGCCAAAAGGGTCAACCGAGGACTAGAGGCGCTTCCATGTCCTCCTCTATGTCAAGAATAAAAAAATCAATTGGGAATAAAAACTTATAAACCGTAACATGAAAATCTTCTACAATTCCTCTAGGACATTTTATTAATATATCAGCTAATTACACACTTATCCTAGTTAGTTTAAGTTATCTTATTCTTGATTTTTCAAACAATGATAAAGTTATCATATTAATATTGGCCACTAGGTCGGCTAAAGCCTTATTTATTTTTAAACTACCATTTTTGCAAGTAATGGAGAAACTTCTTGGATTTGTTTGCTTCTCTAGTAGTTTACTTTTCTTATCTTCTAAACTCCTTTTGCTCAGTGTAGTAGTCTCCAACTTCTCCAATATCTCCTTGTTTGATATCAGCTCTTTCAAAGGTTCCACACGCTTTGGTAGCTGCACAAGAGCTTCAATAAGGGATAAGTTTTTTTGGAGTTGTTTCAAAAGATCAAGAAATTTACCTAACCGTGCATCCATCTGATCTTTCTTCACTTTAGCAGGATATGGGATGAAAAGATGATATTACTTTACTTCTTCTAGATGTTGTCTGGCTTCAACTTTTGAGTGACTTTTAATAGTCACCTTCTTCTTTTCTTGGAGCTTTTTCTTACTCATCTGGGTGATTGAAATTACGCATTCCTTAGGATTTGTTTATATTGTACTAAGCAAACTCCCTATCAATATTTCTACCATTATCTTAACCAATTGGTTGATTTGAATCTCTAAGTTTTGTATGGAAACCTCTATTCTTTGATGTTTTGCATCAGAGCCTTGAGCAATTTTCAACAAAATTTCTTCCAAACTATGTTTCTTTGGTTGAGGTGTTTGCTGCTAGAATTTGGTTGGACGGTTATTTCTCCTTTGGCCCTGATTTCGCCAAGAAAATTTGGGGTGATTTCTCCATCCTGGATTGTATGTGTTACTATATGGATTATTTTAGGGTGTAGGAGCATTCCTGAAATAGTCCACATGCTCAAGTTGTATTGCTTTACATTTTTGACCTTGAAGATCTAGCCTGAATACCTCACATTGCATAACTCAACTTTGTGGAGCCATCATAAGTCTATAGATCTTTCTGATCAAGGCTTCCACTTAGCTCACTAACTATATCACTGTGTGCACTTTATAAAATCTCGCTGGCTTATTGATTAGTGCTCTAGATGAGTACCATGGTATTTTTTCATAGCCATATCTTCTATCAAGTTTTATGTTGGCTTTGGTGTCTTTTTGTTAAGCGTACCCATAGCAGTTGCAACTATAGACTACTTGGTGTTTTTATTAAGCGTACCCATAGTCGTGATGTGGGCATCTTCTCAACATCTTCTTAATCCTCTACCATGTATCCTATAAGGATTCAGCTTTAACTTAGGAGTACCAAGAGATGTTATTACTCAATTTAACAGTCTTACCCGGTGGGGAGTATTTTTACAATAGCTTCTTTGCCACTTGTTCCCATATTATCAATAATGATAATGGCATTGATTCGACCATTTTTTTGGCCCGTTGCCTTAAAAAAAACAGGAATAATTGTTGTCTGATGGGATCATCATTAGCTCCATTAATTAGCTCCATTAATTTTAAAAGTATTGTAAATCTCTAGAAAATTAGAGATATGGGCACTTGGATCTTCGTCTCTGAGTCCATCGAATTGGACTAGTTGTTACATCATCTAGATGATACTAGGATTTAACTCAAAGTTGTTGGCACTAACTGTCAGTATAACGATGTTGGCCTCTGCTACAATCAAGTATGGTCTAGCATAGTCAAACATGGTCCTTGATTGGTCTTCCATAATTTGTGATTCTTTAGTGTCCACTCCACCACCCAAGTCTTCTATTTGCCAATCTAGTTCAAACTCTTGTAGATGCATCCTACAATGGTTTTTGCATACTATTCTTTCGATCTTTGGATCTACGTCAATTAAGCTCTCAGAAGTATTTAGGTCATAAACTGATCAAGAGTCAAAATCTACAAAAATAAAGAAAACTAAACAAATTAATCAAAGAAAATAACTTAAAAACAATAATAAAACAAAATAAAATAACAATGGCTAGAGTAATAAAATCTAGGTGTTCACAATGGCACAAAAAACTTGATTAGTTAATTTCCTATACCAATATTAAAATTTACCGCAAGTGCATGGGATAGCTATAGCTAGCATAGGCAAATACCGGTCGATCCCATGAAGACAATAATTACTAGTAGTTACCCTTTTCTCTTATCTAGCCTAAGAATCAAATTTTTGGTTTTAATTAAAAATAAAGCTAAACAAATAAACAAAATTAAGATTAAACAATTTTGAATTTAGGAAAAGTATAATACGAAGGAAAAC
>JAOQMM010000004.1:12269530-12280357 GCA_027563515.1 Erythroxylum platyclados
CCTTGTATACAATTTTAGGATTCTCATTATGTTGATTTAACCAACATGGTATAGAATTATAGTCTTAATTATCTAACTTTATATTTTTTTATATTTTAAAATTAATTTATTCATGTTGAGATAAAAAAAGTTCTTATAAAATAGTCTAATTGTCTTAGCAAATACACTCGACATCGCCTATTTTATGGTTCCCAAAGGCCCCACGTAAGCCTAGCTTAATTCATTAACTAAAGCTTAAATTCACTTTATTTAACCCTTCTGACTATCGAGCATATACTAATGATGAGCATCTTCTTGATGTGCATGTCCATCTATAGAGCATATAGAAATAAACCAATGCAGAATAGACAACTTAGCTTTTTGCTTAACTTGTCTAATTCATGGGTGAGTATGTCTGAGCTCCTTATACTTTCTTACTTCTGTAACACTATATTTCTAGGTTGCATGTAGGTTTAGCTAGTATGATTTTACCTTTTTAATGATGTGTTCTTATTTCTCAGTCAAATTAGAAGTCCAATTATCTGCTTAACTTGATATTTCTTGATTTCATGTTTGGTCTGACTTGTGAATGTTGTGGAATTCTCCATTTTTGGACTATTTCTTAATTGTACTCCAGATTCTTTTGATGAGTTATTAGCTGCTCCCTTAGGGCATTCATTGTTGTGATAATTAAGCTTTGTTTCATTACTTGATTCCTTTGTGAACATTCTTCAATTTCTCTTAAGCTAAATGTTGTAAATCGTATTACTTAGTACTAGCTTTACTACTAACTAGTCCAATACCTCCTTTTTTTGGTTTCTTCTGCACCACTATATTAATCCTTTCCAAATTGAGAATGGAAAAGGAACATCACTCATTCTTTCAGGTTGTTCTCTTACACTTGAGGTGTATTGGCATTTAAAAAATAAGTGACTCATTATCTCCTCTTCTTGTTTACAAGGCACACACATTTCATACACTCTAAAAAATTTCTTCATTATCAAGAATGTACTTAA
Source organism: Erythroxylum platyclados (assembly GCA_027563515.1). Classification (NCBI taxonomy): domain Eukaryota; kingdom Viridiplantae; phylum Streptophyta; class Magnoliopsida; order Malpighiales; family Erythroxylaceae; genus Erythroxylum; species Erythroxylum platyclados. The sequence goes on from JAOQMM010000004.1 coordinate 12,270,526, forward strand.
TTTCCCCTTGATGGATAGCCATAATACAACTGATGCACTAGGAAAAGCATATATGTACCAAACTATTTTATGCCATGGGACCCTGGAACTTCTTCCATTTATTAGTTGTCTACAAGTTATGTTTACAAATTCACTATTTTACTATTCCTCCACTTAACCCCATACTGCTTTTCTCTAATTAACTGCACTGCAATAGCTTGAGCACACTCCAACCTTGCTAATGCATCCCTATGAATATTTAAGGCCTATTGAACTAAATAGTTTTCTAGTATGGAGCTCGTCAAGGTGTTAAGCTCCTGAACCTCATTAAGAGATCTCAGATTAGTCCATCTACATAGTAGAAGAAAGTTTTGCTTCCATTTCCTTTCTGGTGCTCAAATTCTCCTTTAAACTTCTACTTGAGTCTAAAAATATTAAGCAAGGTCCATAAACAATCTTTTTTAGGTTTGAACTACCAAATTTTTTTATTACTTATATATTATTCATGAATCCATCACATTTATAGAGAGGCATTATCAACTAGAAGTGTTTAAATCCTCTTTAGCATCAAAACTTTATTTATGACTTTGATTGGTAGAATTCCTAGACCCCCTTATAGTCTTTACATTCCTTACTTCATTTGACCTTTTCCATGTATTTCCCCTATACAATTCCTTTCCACATAAACCTTCTTAGCATTTGTTCTATGGATTTGGAAATATTCCTAGGGAACCAAAGATGCTAGCACCAATAAACATGAACATTAATAAGTTGAATTCTACTTACAATAAAGAGGTTCTAGGAAGTCCAATTGAAAATTTTTGATTTCATCTTCTCTAAAAAAGGCGTAAAGTCTTTGCATGAGGGTCTTTTAGTAATTATTGGAACCCCTAGATAGCAGATTGGAGGTTTGGAGTTCTTAATCCCGATTAAGGTAGCTAACCAACCTACAATTCCACTTGCACTAGTAGAAACAATGAGGGAACTTTCATATTTGTTAAAAACTAGCCTAGACATTAAATTGAATGTGTTTACATTTATAATTAGTACACTTATAGTGTTAATATAAACTTTGGAGATAAAAAATTAGGTCATCAGTGAAAGAGTAAATTGCAATCCTCATCCCTTTATGCTTGGAATGGAATTTGAAGTTTTGATCTCTATTGATCATATTCTTGATTTACCTTGTTGGTACCTAGTATGAAGAGATATTGGGATAAGGGATCTCCTTATCTCAGGCTCCTTGCTCCCTTGAGTAATTTGGTTAGCTCTCCATTGATTAGATTACCATAAGAAATAGTTGTGAAGCATTGGAAAATCTATGGAATGAATTGATTAGGAAACCAAAAGTTAAGAAACTATTAAGAATAAATTTCCAATCCAAGGAATTATAAGCTTTATAAAAGTCTACTTTGATGACAAAGTTCTTAATTAAGTTCTTTTTTAGTAGTTTTTAAAGAGCTTTTAGACCATAATGATGTTATCTAGCTTTTAGACCATAATGATGTTATCCCCTATAGCTTTCCCTTGATGTAGTTTCCTTGACTAGAAGAATCAAGGCTAGTTTCAATCTTTTAGTTAACACTAGATGAATCAAGGATAGTTTCAATCATTCAGCTAACACTAGATGAATCAAGGTAGGATTCAATCTTTTAGTTAACACCATGGTAAAATAGCTTTTAAATAGTATTGCAACAAGAATTTGAACAATAATAATTTGGTGAGTTTAAAGATTCTACCTTAGGGATAAGGTAAATGCAAGGTTTTATTTTTTAGCTCCATTAAGATGTTTTCTATTCTTGAAAAACTCCACCACAACATCAATCACTAAAGATTTAATAGGACTCCATATTTTTTGGAAGAAATTTGCTTTGAAACCATTCGGTCATAGAGCATTGTTAGGGTTTAGGGAAAATAGAATCTTCTCTACCTTAAACTGATTTAATAGGTTTTACTAATCATTGTGATTGAGTAGGTACAGATCCTCAATAAAGGATTTAAGGATAGTTATAGATGAGGAGGCTCCTTTCATAAATCCTATTGATCAATAAAGGATTAAAGGATAGTTATAGATGAGGAGGCTCCTTTCATAAATCCTATTAATCAATAAAGGATTTTGGATTTAATTAAAAATTAAACTAAACAAACTAAACTAAGATTGAAACAATAATGAACTCAGACAAAGGAAAATACTATGAAAAGTCGATATCAAGTAAATAGTAACTAAGTGATGAATCCCCCTAATAATTTTTAAATACTAACCCTTTATCATATAATTAAATTATTGATTATTGGATTATAGAAATTCCTATCATCAGTTAACACTTTGGTTGATTAACTGAAATCTCTTTCTAGTTAAAAACCCTAGGATTGCATTATTGATTCGTGATTTTCACTATTAGGTTTGACCATAATTCAGAGGATTTATGTCAATATATCTCTAGGTTTGCAAGCAACTCTTTCCAATTATGGCAGATCTATTCACATAAAAGGATTTAAAATCTCAATTATATGAAATCATATAATGAACTAATATTTTGTATATATTAGATCAAGAATATAATGCATAAGTGAATCTTAGTAAATCAATCAATAAAATTGCATTAAATAAAATATTAAATCCTACTATCATTGCAACTTAGGGTTCAGGAACTAAACAAATTAGTTCCTACTAAACAAAACCAATGACAAATATTTAAAAGAACAAATAGAAATAAAAGAAATAATATTCTAAATTTCCCTTTTGTCTCTAATGAAAACTATTGCAATTTGGATTTAATGATGTTATCTATCAAATCTTCTAACATAATCTTCGTGTTTTCCTAAACCTCTAATCAGAACTGCCTCCTCTCTATATTTCTTATGACTGCAAAACCCTCCAAAACTCTCATTCTTCTATTTGTTTCTCTGATAACATCCTTTTATACTAAAAACTAGGGCTTCTTAGATATACATAATCATGTAGGTAACTATGTATATCTAAAAAAACCTAAATTTGTGATTCTACATGGGCACAGAGACTTACACGGGTAACATATAAGGCCAGAAACAGTATTTTCAAATCTCCACACGTTTATAGAGATCCACACGTTTATGGAGACCCACACGATCATGGTTGTGTATCTTTAAGTTGCTTCAAATCTTCATTTTATACCACGATTTCATCCTAATTCTTCTCTTTATGGTCTAAGAAGGTAATTTTCACCTACATATACACTTGAAGTGATTTAAGCACCAAAAATACTATTAAACTATTAAATAAGAAGCAAAACACATTAAATATAGGTATATAAATATAGTTAAATAATCATTTATCAAACACCCTCACACTTAATAACTTCAACTTGTCCATTCACCCTCTAAATCATCATATCAAATTGATCAAATTAACATACAATGGGATTCAATTCATTATAAAACCAATCTTAATATGTCAATATTGATAACAATCATATAGATGATCTTATTGAAATCAAAGGCACAAGTTTTTACACCCTCTAACTTAGAGTGTCGTAACACTACTCAAAATAACTAGACCTACAACTATAACAGTGGTGAATCTAGGTCGATCCTATACATGGTGTTCGGTTAGCTTTTGTTATAAAAAGAATTGGTGTTTAGGCTTTAGGGGTTTGTTTGATTTCAAATAAGAAAATAAAAATAAACTAAACTAACAAAAAAAATTTAAAGAAAACATTCAAAAAATGGTGAAAGTGATGAATTCATTAAAGACTTGATCATCGGTTCAATCTCGGCCTACAAACAGTTGAACATACTTTATTGAATTGTTGTTCTTATACCTCTCCTAGCAACTTGTAATATTAAAGATGTTAATCCTATGAGTAAATAGTTAAAACTAAGTGAACCTAAACTTTTCTAAGGTTGTGAAATATGATTTGAATGAAATAAAATGTTAGCAATTAAAACAATCAAATAATATTAAGCACTTAACCACTTAACAATTAAGCTGCCACAATAAAATAAGGATGATCAAGTACGAAAGCCTAGGATTCCTTCTATCGTTATTTTACTCCCTTATCCACTATTAATTCAATTGGGTGTCGATTCTAGATTTCTTCTCGACACCTAATCATTTAACCCTAATTGATTACAAAATTCCATATTTTGCAAATCTCTCGATTCACAAAAGTAGCCTAAAATTTTCAACTAATTCTTAACTGATTTATCAAATAATTGAGTTTTCACACAAGATCTCTCTTTGTATGATTATCAATTTGATATTTGTGTGATTTATTAGGTCGCTAACTCTCATTACCCAACCTAATCAGATTACTTTCGACTCACTCTCTCTATTTATTGTCGAAGTATTTAGCACCCTATTATCACAACGCCATAACATTGTATTGAAATCAATAATGATCAAGTTATAAAATAACTCAAGAACAAATTGTAATCTAAAAATCATAACATCATAAACGTATATAGCATACTCAAATCTACTTCATACATCAAGTTTAATGAAAAATAAACAAAGAGAGAAAGAGGAACTTGATTTGGACTTAATCTAGAAAAGCTATAACTCCCAATGCTCTTCTCTTAATCTTCCTTGATTAATCCCAATTTGGTAAGATGGAGGCTGCTCTTTTCGGTCTCTTGATGCTCTTTTATAGTAAATGTGGGTGCTAGGGTTAAGTTTAGGGTTTAACCACGTCAATTGGTTCCAATAATGCCCCCCAACTTCAAAATAGATAAAGAATCCCATGTCTGGTAATACGATCATGACATTGAGCAAAATTCCTTTTATCACAATCTTGACATAGGGTGCACGATCATGACACTAGGGAAGAGCCTTCTATCATGTCCGTGACACTGCATGCATGATCATGACCCTACTTTATAGCCCATGCACGTTCCAACTTCCTTCATTCTTCATTTATATGGTTTCATTCATTAACAAACACATCAAAATACCTTAAGAACACAAGATTAAGATCCAAAATCATGCTCTAAACCACGTAACACTTAGAATACATATAAACACTAACAATAAAATAAATGTAAGTTTATACACATGATAATCATCTAAGAAACACTTAAAAACACACTTAAACATCTAGCAAAATATGGTATAATTTACACATATCAAGAATAAGGCTGGCACTTACCCCTAGATCATAAAGAATATAATCAAAGCTCATGTGAACAATAGTATAAGAGATAGAGAAGTTGCCAAGATTCTCAAGTTTTAGATGCAATCCTTCTTGAGTTTGGACTTTACACTCCATAGTTAAGATTACAACTTCATACTCATTGAACTTTATCTTACTAGATCTCTTTTAAAAACATCACATAAAAAGGCATTTTATTTAAAGCGTTAGTTAAAAGGAATGTTAATATAAATATTTTGAAGAATATCCAAAAACTCCCTAAATTGTTTATCTAACTTTCCCTTAAACAATCTTTGGGAAAATGATATAGGTAGATTATAAGGTGCAAGGGGAATGTATTGAAGCTCTTTTCCCTCTTCTTTCCCTTTTTTAATTTTCTTCTCCTTTCTAGCAGGTGTCTTCCTTCCTTAGTCTTCCTTACTCTCAATCTTCCCCAACTTAGGGCTTTTAATTAGATCATCACTCCTTATCATAATAACATTACAATGCTTCTTAGAATTTTTAGGTTTGTTAGGCAACTGACCAAGTGGTCTAATAATGACACTATCAAATTAAGTAATTTGAGCTTTAAGCATCTTGCTATAGGTAGCAAACGAATACACTTTAGAGTTGAGCTTCCTAATCTCTTCCTTGAATTCTTCATTTTGTTTAGCATGGGTGGTAAGTAAGTTCTATTGAAGGGACTCTAAGTTTGATTTTTAGGAAAAGGAATTGGATGGTCTAGGTTGGAAACTAAGTATTTTCCTATTCTAAGGTTAACTTATTTTATAGAAAGGTCATGTAAAAATTGTTTCCCCAATTGGAAATCTACATCAATATGTCTTTAGGATCTAAGGATGTCACAAACCATAGTAGTAGCATTAATAGAATGAAAATTCATATGATTAAAATTTTTAGATAGAGCATCTACCTCAGTAATTAAAAGATTCAAGGTGTCTAGATCCTACTTATCTGGAATGCTCTTAGGAATGGCTCTCTCACTTGACCATTAATATTGGTTTTGAGCCATGTCCTTAATTAAAGAATACGCCTCATTTACTATCTTATTCATTAGGGCTATACTAATGGCAACATCAATAGAGATCTTGGTGTTGTAATTCATTTCATTGTCGAAGGTTTGAACTATTATCCACTTCTCTAATTTGTGATGTGGGGAGAACCTCAATAACTATTTGTATCTCTCACAAGCCTCATATAAGAACTCATCTTCCCTCTGGGCAAAAGTGGTGATCTAATTTCTTATATGTGTAGTCTTACCTGAAAGATTAATACTTTGCCAAAAATGCATAGGAAAGATGATCCTATATGGTGATTGACCTTATGGGTAGGATCTACTTCTATCCTCTAGCAAAAGAGAAAGGGAACATTCAAAGCTTGATGGCATTAGGTGATACATCATTTAGATTAGATGTGTTATAATACTTTAGAAACATTAACAAGTGCAAGTTGGGGTCTTCAAGTAGTAAAAGTTTGAATGGGTTCTTCCACACCATAGATAATATAGAGTGCTTTAGCTCAATGTTAGCAACTTCGATATTAGGCCTCGCAATGCTTGAGCTGAAACCTTAGGGCATTTGGTGTGATGAAATCCTTTAGTGACCTCATAAGTTCTGTAGCCATCTTTGCTTCAACAACTTCTATTCTCCTCTAAAGTCTTCTTATCATATGCAATGTTCTTTCAATCTCAGGATGTAGCTTGATAATATTCCTAAGATTGTTGTAATTGCATGTACAAGAATTAATTTGAGAAAGAGAAAGCAAAAGAAAAATTAGTAATCAAATAATAAATCTAAAACAAAATAAAACAAAAAAGCCTAGCCTAGTTAGTTTGCAAATTTGAAAATATTAACTCCATTCCTAGAAAATGACACCAAAAACTTAATTGTTTATTTTTATAAGGGCATGGTGTAGTGGTAACTAGCACAGGTAAGTATAGTTTAGTTTATTAGACTAGTAAGAGTTCCTAACTTAGATCACATTCTATTTAGAAACATTCAACCTATATTCATAGGCTAATCAAATGAAATTCCTTTTTAATCAGACAACCTAGGAATGTTTTAATTCATTTTATGAACTCTCTTGATAGGTTTTACACTAACCTAAAATATCTTGCAACTTTCTCTCAAATAATTCATGCTTAACCCTAGTTTATAATCACACAAAGAATATTAACAAAAAAGAAATAAAGAAAATAAGATAAAGAAATCATTGTTTTTTAGTCTTGAATCTTTAAAGAATTCCTATTGGAATCTTACTCTTTCCTCAAAGAATGATGTAATCTTGATCACAATCAATTTGGAACAATTTCAAAATGAATTGAGACTATTTCTTGACCAAATAACTTTTTCTTTTTAGCCTCATTTTTTTCTTTAAAACCCAAAATCCTAACTTTTAATAATTAATAGGGTCATACACATAGGACTATATAATTGGCCATATTCTCTAAAAAATTCTTCAAAAATATATAATACCAACATAGGACCTATAAAAGGACTATGTAGTGTACATTGTTCTTCATCTAGGAGCCAATGCGTGGGTGTATACATTATACAGGGACAAAAGTGACTACCTTTGAATATGGTCTTCAAAATGGTGGCATCTAGGTGCCCTATTCTAAGATCTTTATCTAATTCTTACAAAGCTGCTTTAATTTGATCAATTTCTTCTCCAATGTTGTTTCTTTTCCTTGTATAGGGAAAAATAATACTTAGAATGACAATACTTCTTAAATTAAGTATCAAATCATTTAAAATCCATCTAAAATGTGTGCAACATACTATAAAAATAGTGCTAAAAGTAATGTATGTCTATCATACATCATAATACTCTAGCATTAGTCACATGATTATCCATATAAGTAAGAAAAACCTAATCAAGAACTAGTGTCTACCCAACGCTAATGTTAGGTACTACCACGATGGTTGTAAAGCATTACAAAACATAATAAGGTTATCAGATCATCTTGATCTGTATATTCCATCTTCTAGTCACGCTCTCTAAGAGGTTTAGTCCTTGGAATCTAACTATAGATATCTCCCTTATCCATGAAAATTCTTTTATGTGGAGATTGAGCCTCTCGTGATTGATTCTTGGATAATATTGCATTCCTTTCCCTCCATACAGAGCAAACGGTACACCAAAAAGCAACTTTGAAAATGATAAGTAGTGTGGTTATAAAGCTTTGTGTCATGTTCTCTCATTCCTTGTCATGAGAAAAATGGTTGCATACTTATTGAATGTTCAACAAAAGAACTCTTGCATAGCTACAACTGAATAGGAGAAGACAAAGTGTTTTTAGTTCCAAGTTGAACCCTAGATCTTATCTAGTGCACTAAGTATTCTTTATTGCAAGCCAGAGTATAAAGGAGATCTTTGGAGAACTTTCTTGAACCAAACTAGTCTATACCAATTGACTTTCAGAGCATGAATCATGGATATGTCTTTACATGATCTATTAGGCATTCCTCTAAAGAATGCCCTCTCCAAGTTATCAAATCACATAGATAAAGATTAGGTGAGTAAGATGGAATCCCCTTAAGATATGAACAAATCCCTTAGAGTTGAAATGCTAGTCATTCCCCCTGATTATTTCCCCAACTCTTATCACTTTTTAGGTACATGTCTTGAATTTTACAGCTCTATAATCAAGTATTGGGGCCTAATCTCACTCCAATTATCAAACCCATAACATATTTATACTTTATTTTTATTTTTATTTTTTCCCTCATTTTTAAAATTTGAACCATAATCGATCAGAAATAACTTCTAGGTCTTACTCTCCAAAAGTTCATATATTTTTGTTGAAATTTGACAAGAACCTTTGTAAACTAAGTTTAATAAATCATTCTCCCTAATTATTTTAAGTTAGTAAATCATATATCAATTACTTAATTATTTTAAGTTAGTAAATCATATATCAATTACTTAATTATTTTCCCATTATTCATATTAGATTCAAATATTTTTATATTAAACTACAACTAATAAATTAGGTATAAATAACAAAAATATATAATATTTATATAAACTAATTTTGATAATCTTTACTATCACATCAAAGAATGGATGGACAAAGTAATGTTATAATAGAAATTATTGTAACATATTAGTTTAGTTAACTTATTCTTTAATAAATATCCACATATTTTCTTTATCTATAAGCTTTAACTTATAAGATACATTGTTCTTTTAAAAAAATTATGATAAAAATTAGTTTTATCTTTATATCAATTATCATATTTTAAGAGAATAATAATGAAAAATAAGATTAAAACAACACATATATAATTTGAATCTCTTGTATCATCGTAACTTCACTACTGCAATATATTTATTTTAAAACTTTTACGCTTAATGAAGATAATTTGCAATCAACAAAAAAGATATTAAACAAAAGAATATCTTTAGTGGAAATGAATGAATGATGTAAATCAATTAAAGCATGAACAGACACTTGAAGAATGACCTTGTTGGGATTACAGTTAATGGTCTCCATCTTACATGGTTTCAGACATCTGGCACAAACTTGACAAAAGTATAGTTAGAATGACCTTGTTAGGATTACGGTTAACGGTCTCAATTTTAAATGGATTCAGATATCTGGCACAAACTTGACAGAATTATAGTTATCTTGTTCTCCTTATATATATATATATATATATATATATTGATTTCAGTGTTCAATAATAAGGTGTCAGTCTAGAATTATTTGGCGACTGTCACTT
>JAOQMM010000004.1:12314920-12329672 GCA_027563515.1 Erythroxylum platyclados
TAGTTCAATACTTTATAAGAATAAAATTATATTATGGCATTTTAGATTTTGACTTCTAAGTTTTCATTATATGAGGCATTTATTTCCAAATTTTTTTTATAAATAAAGATCTATCTTCATTTCAGTGTGAAATTTGTCAAATTGCTAAACATCTTCGAACATCTTTCCCAGCACAATCTTACAAGGCCATAAAACCCTTTGCTATAACCCATAGTGATATTTAGGGATATTTGAGAATAAAAAAATAATTGAAAAAAGATGATTCATAACTTTTATTGATGATCAAACTAGAATCACTTGGTTATTTTTACTCAATGAGAAGTTAGATGTTGAGAGGGTGTTTTAAAACTTTTTTAACATGATCCAAACATAGTTTCAAACTAGAATTCATGTTTTTAGAAGCGATATGGAAAATAATACTTTAACAAGGTTTTAAAGAATTTTTTATTGAAAAAGGTATTATTCATCAAAGCTCATGCACTAACACCCCATAAAAAATGGAATAGCAGAAAGAAAAATAAACATCTATTAGAAATTACAAGATCTTTAATGTTTTCAACTAATAGTCCCAAGTACTTATAGGGTGAGCCTATCCTAATAGGTACATATTTGATCAATATGATGCCTTCAAAAGCTTTAAAATTTCAAACACCTAATTGTTTTAATAAATGTTTTATTTCATCTTAATTATCACATGATCTCCCTCTTAAGGTGTTTGGGTTTACTACATTTATTCATATTCATGAAAACAATAAGGAAAACTTGATCCTACAGCACGAAAATGTGTTTTGTTGGTTATCCTTCCACTCAAAAAGGGTACAAGTACTCTGATCGAATAACCAAAAGGTTTTTTATTTCTATAGATGTCACCTTTTTTAAAGATAAACCTTTTTTATCTCACCACATCTTTGGGGGATGACATATAGTGAAGATTCATTTTTTGATATTTATGATAATGATGTAGATATTTTCTATAATCCTGATTCAAACACTGATGGTGTCTCAAATAATGAAAATAAGGATTCATCTTCAATGCCTTTACAAATTCAATATCGAGATTGAATGTGTACAAGACAAGATGGAAATCATTTTAAAGGGAAAGTCTTTTTGAGAAAATCCAAAATGAAACAAAAACACAGAAAACTTACAGCATGGTCAAGAGTCTAACCTAAAAGCAAATCCAGAAATTAGAGACCAACCAGGTAAATCTTAGTTTTAATCTATTTCTATTGAATCAGTGTCACTTAAACCAATATCTATTCTAGAGTCAAATGAAATCTTAGATTTACCCATTACTTTTAGGAAAGGTTCTAAAACTTATAGCAAATATCCTTTTTATAACTTCTTATCATATCAAAGTCTATCTCCATCATTTCAAGCATTTACTTATAATTTATCCAATGTTTCCATTCCTAAGAATATGCAGGAGACTCTAAATATTATTGAGTGGAGGGATGTAGTCCTGGAGGAGATGAGAGCTTTGGGGGAAAAAATAGAATGTGGGAGGAAATTCATCTTTCGAAAGGGAAAACACTAGTCAGATGTAAATGGATGTTCACCATAAAGTACAATTATGATTGATCACTTGAAAGATGTAAGACTCTCCTCATTGCTAAAGAGTTTGCTCAAACCCATGGCATGGATTATTCAGAAACTTTTTCACCTATTGATAAGTTAAATACTGTGGGATTGTTGCTTTCTATTACAGTTAATCTAGATTGGACTCTACATCAGTTGGAAGTGAAAAATTGCCTCCCAAATGGAGATTTAGAAGAAGAGGTGTATATGGAGCCTCCCCTAGGGTTTAGTGAAATCTTCAAAAAAAAATATATGCAAACCAAAAACAAAATCTTTATATAGACTAAAACAGTCACCAAGGGTCTAGTTTGAAAGAATCTCAAGATTTGTGAAGTCTCAAGGTTTCTTACAGGGGAAAACTTATGATACTCTATTCATAAAAACTTTTGTAGAAGGAAGGATTGTGATTCTAATAGTGTATGTGGACGACATTATTCTTACCAATGATGATTTTGTGGATATTGAAATTCTTAAAAAGAATCTTTCAAAAGAGTTTGAAATCAAAGAGCTGGGGTACATTAGATACTTCCTAAGGATAGAAATTGCTAGATCTAAGAAAGGCATAGTAGTCATGCAATGAAAGTGTATCCTGGACCTTCTAGAAGAAACTGGGATGAATGGGTATGTTTCAGATACTCTTATAGAATTCAACTCAAAGTTGGGTAAAGTTAAGGAAGGAGTTTCAATAGATATAGGTCAATACCAATGACTGGTTAAAAAGTTAAGCTACTTATCTCACACCAGACCAGATATTTCCTTTGTTGTTAGTGTAATAAGCCTATTTATGCGTACTCCCTATAAAGAACACTTGGAAGCAATATACAAAATCTTAAGATACTTAAAGGTAACTCTAGGGAAAGAATTATTCTTCAAGAAAAGTGATCAAAGGAGAGTTGAAGTCCACACTGATGCAAACCGGGCAGGGGCTCTTATTGACAAAAGATCAACTTCTTTATGTTGCACATATTTGTGGGGAAATTTAGTAACCTGAAAGAGTTAAAATATATATATTTGGTAGCTAGAAGGAGTGTGGAGGCAGAGTGTAGGGCAATAGCTCAAGGAATTTGTGAAATAATTTGTCTTAAAAGAGTAATTAAAGAACTTAAGAAACTAGTGGAGTGGTCAATGAAGTTTCTTTGTGATAGCAAAGCAACTATCAATATTGCCAACAATCCATTTCAACATGATCGCAAGTAGCATGTGGACATTGACTGACATTTTATAAAAGAAAAACTTGAAAATGGACTCATTTGCATACCATTTGTAACTAAAACACGACAAATTGTTGATGTCTTCACCAAAGGGGCTAGTAAGATAGAAGTTGAGTTCTTTGTAAGTAAGTTGGGTATGATCAATATCTATGCACCAACTTGAAGGAGAGTGTTGATATTATAAAAATAATTAATTGATTATCTTTAGAGATAATTAGTTGATTCTCTATAGATAATTAGTTGATATTCTATTAATTAGTTAAGATTCTGTTACTTAGAGAATAAATAGATTCTTCTTAATTTAAGAAGTGATTAGAATTGTATTGTCCTATATAAATTCCTTATACTATTCACACAAAACTTAAAAAAGAATTACTGTATCTTCTTTCTTCGTATATACTGCAAAGGAATTTCATGAAGCTATGGTAGCATTAAAAAAAAAGCTCAAGATATTACCTGAGAGGGTTTAAAAAAAACAAAAATCAAGCTCAACAACCTAGAAATTGTTTCTTCGATAGAAATATACAGCACGGGTTGTACACAGAGATTTATAGGAGTTGATGGATTTTATACTAGTTTGGACGTGTTTTTTAAGTGGCGGATGGGAATGGACGGGCTATTGAACTCGAGCGGATTAACTTCATTTCCTGAGTTTCGGGTGGCCGTGGAATAATTGTTTCTATAACAAATCCATCAACTTTTTGAGATGGGGGGTTTTGGTGACAAATTTTTAAGAATGTTGAAACACATGGGCTTATTCTGAAATGGGGCAAACTAAGTGCTACCATTTATTTAGATTATGAAGTATAACAAGAGTCCATAATTAAATGTTGATGCATCACAACCACCCACCAGCCACCACCAGTTATTTCTCTATTTTTGAGCTATAGGTTGAATTGTAATCAATGGCAATCCTTAAATTACATAAAAAAAAGAGAAGAGCTTTTGATTAATGCTCTGGGAAGTTGGGTGAAAAGTAAGAGATAGTTGAGGATACTCCGAGATTTTAGCTTTAGATCATTGCGAACATTAAATAAGATTAGCAACAACACCCAAAGCACAAAGTTACATTTTGGCGAGTAGAATACTCCGGCTGTGTTGGACTACGATATTGTACCTTTAGTAGTTGCAATACTTAGTCAAAAGCATAAAATCATGTAGCCGACGATTATAAAAATGTGCTTTCTGGATTTTCAACAGAGAGCACTGCTGCTGTCATATAATAATATTCAGACAGTTTTGGTCCCATTAATGCTAGCAGAATTAAGGTATTTTGATAACTAGTGGAGCAACAATATGCACATAAGAAGCACAGGTTATTGTTCCGTTCTTCAAAAGGCTAGAACCTGTTTAAACTTGATGTTTTATGGATATGGAACAAAAGAACGCACTTCTCAACTTGATGCATGTGTGCCTGACGAAGATGCATTGGATAGTCTTTTCAAAAAGGACACAACATCTTCTGATGATCCAAGCAAATATCGCGCATTCGTACAGGTTCTTCCAACAGCACACGAGAAGTAATTATCTCCCTTGAGATCAAGCACATTGAAAGATGTCTTTTCTGGTGAGGGTGATGGTTTTCTTCCACTTCTGCCGTTATGATTATTTGTCTTCGTCCCACTATTTGGTAGAGGACGTTGTGACTTACTCTGGGATGATTTTGACCCAGTCCTACCAGCTGGAAGCTTCAAAGGTCTTCTTTCCCCAGGTAACTTCAGTCCATCTGTTTGTTTGGTTCTTAGCATTCCAAAGCCATCAGAAGGAAGCTCTGGCTCAAAAAATGTATATATATCTTCATCCTGAAGAAGTAAAGAAAACCTATTAGAATCTATGACAAAGTGAGACCAAAACAATTGAAGGGATAAGATAGAATCTATGACAAAGTGAAACGTCAACAATTGAAGGGATAAGATATCAAGCCTAAGGGAGCACATGTTTTTATCTTTTCTGTGATTGACAAATAACTCGAAGATGGTGCACTGTTCACAAACAATTAAAATTCTTGAAGCTCAATTGGGATTTGCCAACCAAGTGAGTTCCAGAGAAACATGTGTACTCTGTTTGGGAAGCAAATATGGTCGCACTGCTGTTGCTTGATTTTGGGTGATTCAGGCAACCACAAATGATTGAACATTATTTTTTCTTAGAAATATTACCATTGTCCCAATGTAAGGTCTATTGATATTTTATTCTAACTGTCAATAATTCAATGAATCTTGGAACATAGTCCACAAAAGCCTACAAACTACCTTTCACAGATCATTGCAGTTGATAAATCAAGCTAGTTGAAAAGAGCTAAATTGCTACGAAGTATGTTTCAGGTTACCTTTCCCAGAAAATGTCCAATACAAAGGACGTAATCAATTGGTGTTGTCATGGATTTGCTGTGAACTATCTCCCCAAGTATTCTATCAATAAAAGCACCCTGAATAGACAAGGACCTATTAAAAATTGATAAGAACCATAATAAAAAAAATGCTACATTTCAAGTTTGCCAGGAGCTTTTGAAATAGAAAATAACTAGTTACCTTCGTAACACCAACTGCTCGAACTTCAACTGACCGGCTACCTTGTACCACATCAACAGATGCATTAGAAATTGGACCTGTCCAGAGATGCTGCAGCATATCTCTTGCTTGAAGTCTTCCAAATTCAACATCTACATCAGCAAAAAGATGTAAACAACCACAAATGGAAAGACAACCTCAGTTGACACTATATAACCATCTACTAGCCTAAATACCAGAAGAAACAGCACCTGCATATTTGTAGTTCCACACAAGTGAAGTTTCACGCAGCTCAAAATGTGATCGGGGAGTCCTCTCTGTGAAATACTCAAAAACATGCTGAAAACACGAGCCAAAGAGGCATATGATTCTTTAGTAGATAGTGATCAGCAATTACAAAATGCAACATCAACACAAGTAGCTTCAGCACCTTCACACTGTCCACCCATTCCAGATTTGAGTGGTCTGGCATTGTTGTCATCCATTTTCCGATTGTATTGCGTAAAAACATTCCATGTTCAGCTGCCAACCACATTTCATAATCCCCAAAGTTCTGTGGATGAGAAAAGCTCGATTACAATATAAACATAATAGGTTAAGAAGGAATCAACCATAGAATTAGGTAAAATACAGCATCCAAAATGCTTCTATCACTCCCACTGAGCACAACAATGGTGGTATTTGAATCCCTGCAAAGTGCTTTTAATGTTTCTCTCAACTCAGGGTGCAACTTAAGTTCCATTTCTTTAATTTGATCACCTCTTCTCCCAGGTGTGTCCACTGGTTCAGTTAATGTTGCATTAAATCCCTGCAGTTTAAACATCAAATACATGGAACAATAATGAAATACGGTCTTAGAACCAACGAAACCACGAATGCTAGACATGTCAAACTCCTGGTTCCTTTTAACATAGAAATGTCATTAGAAATATCTTGTATGGCGAATAGCAACCACAAAGGGGTTCCAACTAGACATGTCAAACAGAGCATACCAGTATAAGCAATCGATTATTAGACTGTAAATATTGTGTAACTGCATCTTCTTCTGGAAGTGGTGGTGGAACTTGTTTGGTCCTTAATTGTGCTTCAACAACTGTGTCATTCAGTTCACTGTGACGTAATAAAAACGTGAATGAAAATTCAGATAGCAGAGGGCATTAATAAGAACAATAAACAAACAGATGGAACCCACTCCAAACATAATTCAGTAATACAAAATTATGGAGAATCCTAGAGCCATCGGCAAATGTACAGCCTGATGCATTTAGGCTTGTGTCACATGTAAAGGAACATAATTTTATAAAAATGTAGCATTTAAACCGTGTTCTTATTTCCAAGTTTACCCCTTCATTGCATTATACATATATGGAATGTCACAGAACTCTTAATAAAACAATGTAATTTAAACAACTCTTGAGTGGATCTGGCTCCTTTAAGTCAAATTAAATAATCAAGCAACAGCAATCAAAAATCCATATAACAAATAACTATTTCAGGCAGGGTGAACAACACTGGTCCAGACTAAACTTGCAACTCTCTTCAACTTTTTCGTGAAACACCTCAGCAAGTTCTTCAACATAACTAATGCAGAGGTGAGTCAGATCATTGTTTGACACATAGATGAAAAATGATTGGAGTGTGTTACTGTAAACTACATTAGTTGGACATCGAAAACGAGATTACTCCTCCGAACAAAATTACCACTTGCAACATACTGGCGTGCAAGATATTTCCGCTTAAAAGGTTCATATAAAGCTGCAAATGCTATAAACATGCCAACCATATTAACTATCCTCCCCTTGTCTCAGGCTTCTTAGTTGGTGAGGAGATCAAAAGCCCAAAAATTTTATATTTTATATGCTTTATCTTTTAACAAGGGATGAGAAACAAAAATAGATTCATATGGTTATGCCAAGGAAAATAAGCTTACAAAAAAAGAGTAAGAAGTTCACCTTTTAGATTAAAGCTAATCATCATACCTCACAAAAGTTTCTGCCCATTCTTGAGCTGTGTGGGTAGTGACATGCCGAAAATTATGTTGATGTCGCTTCTCTCTTTCTTCCGCTGACATAGTCAAAGCCTGGCGTATTGAATCAGCAACTTCACTAATGTTCCAAGGATTCACAAGGATTGCTCCAGCACCCAATGACTGTGCGGCACCAGCAAACTATAGAGAACACAAAGCAAACTAAATGTCAACACGATCCATTATTGTGAAATATAATCCAGAACCATGAATCTTCCTACATAGGTAATAAAAGAGCAATTAAAACAAAATAAGAAACAACATTTCAGATAATAAACATTATAAATATACAATATTCTTAGTACTACCAGGGCAACAGATAGAAATAACAATGACGGTATTAAAATGGGAGGAAAGCAAATCTTGTTTTTGGAAGTCCAGAACATAACTTTTGCTTCATAATCTTAGAAAAAAATTATACAAACCAAATAAAACAAATTGCAAAACCAATTTATTTAGCCTCTAACTACAAGAACATGGCACTTTAGCGCAAACTATAAGTGACACGAATATGTGAAATATGATATAAAAAGGTGGCCATCTAAATTTTTCACAAAAGAAAGTCAAGACAAGACCAACTTATATGGTCTATGAGGTTATGAAGCACAAGTTTTAAGCACTTGGGATCACTTGTTCCTCATTTTTATGTCATATCAGTAAAGAGGATAATATTTTAATGATTTCATTTTCACTTGACAATGACATACAAACAAATGCCAAAATTAAGCTTATTATCCATCATTTACGTCCAGCAAAAATATCTGATGATTGCAAGATTCAACAAGAATGATTAGATAATATGACCTGAAGATTGCTATCTTCGATACTTTATACATTGTAGAGGGATGATAAGACTCTAGGTAGTGGTGTTGCATCAGGATCATCTAGACTAAAAATCATGTATTTTCAGTAGCTTATATTTACCTCACTGAGAATGAGAACACCTTTCTTTGAATCTTGGCAAGCAACAAACTCATAACTGACAAGATTCATTCCATCCCTCAAGGAAGTTACTAGTGCTACATCTGTAGAGACCATATGGAAAAGAGAATTATGTGCAAAACACCAACTATTATTAAACAAGACATGCTTTCTAAAACCTTCATGCAATAATCTATGCAAACTATTAACTCTATTCATCAAGGGTAAGATGTAGTTCTGTCAAAATTTTTCTTGTAACCACATATTTAAGCCAGTGGCAGTACCTAATAGGAATTCTTTTTTTTTCTTTGATCATATTATGAGGACTAAAACAACAACAACAATGTCCCAATAGAAATTCCGCTGAGATGCAAAGTTTAGAGAGATCCAAAAGTACGAAACCTTACCCCTAACTAATAAAGCAATTGTTTCCGATAGACTCACAGAAAAAAAAGTTTTTGAAAAAATGGGTTTGAAGAAAACAAAAACCAAAAACATAAACAAATAACTACACAAAAATCAAAATCAAAATCAAAGTAAATAAAGATAAAATAAATATAACAAGAAAAAAGACAAATAAATAAATAAAACAAATGAAATAAAAATATGAGTGTCATTCTAGAAATATGAGTGCCACATAGCAGCTATGCCTGCGCAATTTTGAAGAGGTATTGCATCTTTGTTCCATATAAGAAGTTAACATCTAAGCATTTTGAATTAAGAAATATATAAAACCACTATCTTCGATATTATGTTTGACATCATAACTCCTCCAGTTAACTTGTTTTCTCATCAAGATTCCACTTAGTTAACTTGGAAGTACATAATTTAACAGAACTGATTGTCCCAATTTTTCAAATTACAGAACTGTAAAAGAAGCATTATTTATCTTGACAGATCTCAAGAAAACTTCTAATCAAGAAGTCATTTAACCAAGAAGTTTTTGAGAATGAAGATAGTACCAGTAACTGCATATAATGCACATAATGCATGAAAGTCCAAAGAGCGATCCTGTAATGGAAAAGGACATGCTTTAGGAACTCCCTATTGCCTCAGTGAGTAATAAAGGAAGAGTAATAACTCATTAGGAACTGTATCAAAAGATCTCTGTTTCAATCACAAAATAAAACTCCTAATCTTCGTTATATCTGCAGTACCAAGCATTACACAGAATGAGCATTAAAGCACATAAATGGCTTGTACATTAACGCTTTTTTGTCCATAATTTCTAGAGAAAAAGAATAGTTATGTGACTAAGTACTTACAGGAAAAGATAGAGTCAAGATGTTAAACAACCACTGCGCTATTGCAATGAAGTACTATTAGCTGAAGTATATGAGGAATGAATTAGAGAATAGAAGTTTAAGTACATAGTCAGGCTAAAATTAGTATAAATTTTTGGAAAGAGACCTCTTTGTTATTTCTCACTCACTTGGGAATTGGAAAATTAGGATTACAGAGAAGATGCCGCTTCTCATTGCTAACGAACTTTGAAAAGCTCAAAATATGGAATTTTGATTCGACAGATAGTTTCTGAAAAAAGTGAAGTATGTGCAAGACCAGATTGATCTACTTATGAGGTCTGGTATTAAGCCGCAATAAATATGATAAGACCAACACAAAGGTCAGGAAAAATAATCCAACAAATGGATTGGAGTTCGATCACACATTAAACAACTTTCAGAGGAGCTTCCTAAAACGGAAAATATGTCCAGAGACTCCAACAACTTTAAGTTTCTTTACCAAAGTTTCTCAATAGAAAAGTCAATCCCCTTAGCTCTTTGTCAGTTGCATAAAATGTTTGATTATGTTGAAGCCAGGGATCTTTGTTAGATTATTAGAGTTCTTGATGCAATATGATATATAAACCTACTGCTGAGTTATGGCTCAAATTTTACAAGAGACTTCAATAACAAGGGTGGGGGTATCGTCAGGAGGGACAAATTTGTTCATAAGCATTGCACATGCCCATCAACTTGCAATGCTTCAGAAACTTCAACACTCAACAAGTCTCTATTCTTAGCCTAAATCTCCCTTAACTTCCTTGACAAAAATAATAGCAGTTCAACCATATCCAATGAATTCCAGCACAATAAAAACAATCTGAAATGATGTATTCTAATAAGGGAGATACATAGATGAAACAGTAGAAAACCACTACTTAGGGTCCATTCTGATATGGAAATACCATGCTAAATGGAGAAAAACCTCATCACTTGGGATGTTAGAAATTAAAAAAAAATTGAATGTTAGTTTGATATGTAATCTCGATTAGCTAAATGGTGCTATGTCTGGAACGTCTTCATGAAAAACTAAAAATATATATTGACAACAAAATGACAATTCCTCATCCACTTATCCAAAAAATCACTATGTTACATTAATATTCTATTATATTTATCCATAAGAAAAATTGCATATTAATGATAGATAAACACACCTTATCCCCAATATTACGAGCACTAAAGATATAAATCATTTAACATGACAGAGAAAACTAAAATCTTCCTTAATAGATTAGATTTTTCATACAAATTATAAATATTTTAAGGAAAACCCATATTTTTCACAAGTTTTTATTTATCTATTTTAAATATAATATAAATATGCATCGATTCATATATCTTCTATTATTATTTCCATTGAACATCCTATTTAAATATTTCAACTTCTCCCATATCGATTTAAACTTTTTATGTGAGTTCGTAAACTACAATTCCTTATAAATTGCAAGACACCTTAAAGTTTTATGGTCAAGAAGATAATTGTATATGAAAGACAATTGTATATGAAAACTTTCGTTTTTAGAAGCTAATAGAATTGTCGTTTTGTAGGATTTTTTTTGTGTTTACTAGTTTTGGATTTTGCTTTTCTATTAAGCAAGAACAAAGAACAAGGTTGTGTATTCTTCAATTTTCGCTTCAGTGAGATCTTAATTGGATGTTGATGATGACAATAATAATACTCTTAGAATCAAGAATTAAAATAAATCAAATATTGGGATAATTTTGAAGATTATATCTTTTTATTTGGGTTGGTAAAACGCATTTTAAATTTATCAACTCTATTAAATTATCAAAAATACAAATTTGAACAAATCAAATTAATATTTATAAGGGTGATTTAGATGGTGGTAAAAAATCAATCAAATCTCTACCCCTTGAGATCATGATGGTTTTTTGAAACGTCAAATTTAACAATTTATCTAAAATTCTCTTCCACATATTTAGAGTTATTGATATAAAAAGTTAAAAAAATAGAGATATAAATAAAATAATTCTTGTTCATACTATATTAATATTATATTAAATCAAATTAATCACTTAATTTAAAGTCAACTTCTGAATTATCAATTTAAGTAATTTATTTAAAAATATGTGATTTACAAAATCATTGACTTTTTAATTTATTTTCAACACACTTTAAGTACTAATTCAATCAAGATATCAAAATGAATACGAACTGAATTACATTGCTAAATTACTGTTAAAAACTTAAAAACATACTTATCCAATGTTTCACGAATTTCTACAACAACAAAAATAAATGAACGTTATAGGTTAGTTACGTAAGAGGATGATATGTTATCCCAAAAATGAGATTTAAAAACAGTTTAATTACCAAAAATCATTCAGTAGGACAAATATTCTTATATTGATTTGCTGTTGTTCTCAACGTGTTTAACCTGAACAAGAGAGGTCATTTCATTCGAAGACTACCGCGTGAAAGGAGACTCCTCTATAAACTTGTCATGCAGGAAAGTCCAAAACACATGTATGTAGTCCAACAAGTGTCAGTTCAGAGTAAAACTATCAACCTTCACATACTTTGGCATCATAATTATGTTCATATTATTTATAATTCTTCCAATCACATCAACTGCAAAACATAACTTAAAAGTATGTAATTTTGCTAAAACTCTGTTATGTCTTTTTAATCCATGATCTAAAAGTCTGGCACTGAGACGGTAAGACCTGAACCTCAATTGCCCATCATCTCAAAGGAAGTAAATGAACAAAATGAAAGTGACTAAGGAAGTTTCTGACCTTCAAGACTCGGAGTCGGAGACGGAAAATTGGGGTAGTCAAGAATCATATAAAGCAATATAGTATCCAGAATGGACTGAGAATAAACATATATAGTACACAGATGGATATCCAAACGTGGAGACGATGCAATTGCCAATTGGGGGTCACGTGAAGAAAAATGACAATAGAAAATGGGCTCCTGGCTTGGCTGTTGCCGCTAAATTGGAAAGCTGCCTTGTTTGCTGCCGTGAAAGTCAATAGATTGTACATGGCAATTCCGGAAGGTTGTCAAGGCGGCTCTTTAATAGTTGTATGATAATAAAAAAGTTTAATACGTTTGACTAAATATATACCGTGAATAATGAAATTCTTTTTATTAATTAATAAGCTTCATATCTAGGTTAAGTTATAACTAAATTATTAAATTTAGGGCCTAAATGAATGTTTCAAATCAAATTAATTGATTAACTTATTTTAAGTCAGATTAAAAAAATGACGTATTATGTGTCAGAAAATAAATTGAGACATAGTACGTAAGATAATCTCTTTTGCCTTTGTTAGCTTTAACTATTCTACGAGTCAAAACCAGAGAGACATGAAGATTGAAAACGCGTTGTAAAAGCTGACGACAGGGTTACGGGAACGAGCACATAAGATAATGTGAAGCACGTGGTGGTGGTCTGCCGCCCACGTTTTGTGAAGATTAATAATAAAATATAAATAAAAATGTGGGGTCGGAGAAAGATAGGATGTGACTGGTCCCTGGGCAGGAGGTGAGGACGAAGATAGCAAAGTCATGATTGGATTCTTGGACGGACGCTTCCTTCCTTCCTTCCCACTTGTTCACGTTTATCTCCTGCTCTGCTCACCTTACCCTCTTTTTGTGTTCACATTCTATTCAAAGAGCACGTCTTATCATATATCATATATTATACACCACCTAAAGTTAAATACCTTCGTACCAGCCAATATTTAATTACAAACAGCCTTGAGGTAGTTTAATTAGTAAAATTTGTCTGCCATGTGTTACTTATTTTAAAAATGACACGTTGAGATTAATCTATCGAGGGCCAGGGGTTCAATATCTCGTGACAAGCCAGTGCTTCCTTCTTGTCCATTTCCATTATTGGTCTTCTCTTGTAGTCTTCTTATACGTGTTCTTACCACCAATTACCCTGTGCTAACTATCATTACTTGCTTAGAAACTGAGGCTGAAGTCTAACGTCTTACTTATTCTTTATTTGGAACCAATATAGTAGAGACCCCTTCGTTTGTCACCTGTCAAGTGCCACCTTCATGCTGTCTTCCTGTGGCGTGTGAGTTGATTTGATGGCCCATGACTCAGGTCTTCCTATGAGTTAACAACTATAATAGATTTCTAACATTAAGACAAATTAAGCTCTACCTCTTGGAGGAATATATAATGACATATTATCTATTTTGAATTATTTTTAAACTTTTTTAATGTATATAGTTATTGATTTTATTTCCTTGTAATAATACTTATTTAGTTTCCTAAATTTTAGTTAACTTTGCCAGAAACAGTAAATTCTATAACGTTAATTTCTACGGAAAAAAAGACAAACCGAAATATCTACAAGTTGTTGCCAACTGATTTAGGTATCATATTTTTCCGGCAGAGATATTTATAAGCAGTTTACATAAATTTTATTACATGAAACGCTAACAAAGAATTTTGTATTTTAAGAAGAACGTTGAATTAATAAATTATAATTTATATAAAAATGTATTTAATAAACATTAAACAGCGGTATAAAAGAAAAAAGGTAAAATCTCTCGCATTAACTAGTCAACCATTACAGTCCCCTTGTACATGGATTAGAAGGACCCACCCCACACGTTTCATCCAACCTGCCCGCTTCTTTCCTCTTCTTCGACTTTTACTTTTTAATTTTCGTTTTCACCTTTGTTGTTTGTGTTGGAAATTAAAAAATAAGATTATAATGTGAATTTTCACTCTAAAATAAATAAAGCCCGTAAAGCACCAAACGCTACCTAAATTATCGCTCTCTTATCTCCTCTCCAACTCTCTCTCTCTAAAACTCATTTCCTTTGTATGGAATGACGGACTTACGGCAGTCGGCGGCCACCATGAATCTCTGGACTGATGAGAACTCCTTCATGACCTCCGATCTTTCCTCCCTCTGGCTACCCCCTCAAAATTCCCCACCCACCAAGCATCTAATGTCTCCGCTGCCGCAGCGACCGTTCAACCAAGAGACGCTCCAGCAACGGCTGCAAGCTCTCATCGACGGGGCTCGCGAGAGCTGGACCTACGCCATCTTCTGGCAAGCCTCCTACGACAACTCCGGATCGACCGTGCTCGGCTGGGGCGATGGCTACTACAAGGGAGAGGAAGACAAAACAGGAAGCTGAAGAACTCCTCCAGCTCGTCGGCGGCAGAGCAGGAACACCGCAGGAAGGTGCTGCGTGAGCTCAACGCGCTCATCTCCGGCT
>JAOQMM010000004.1:12329772-12340394 GCA_027563515.1 Erythroxylum platyclados
CCTCTGCTACGTCTAATATGTTCCAAATCTGCTATTTAATTTTACCAGCAGATTTCATGTATCTAATAATGAATAATGCTAAGAATTCTATTATCATTGCCCTTATATTCTAAGAAAGAATTCAAGCAAAAGGATAACAAGAAATCAAAATGTTGGTGGAAGATACCAAGATACAAAGATGATAATGTAGCTTAGAATAATAGACTTGAAAAGAGCAGGAATTAAAGGGAGAAATTGGAACCTTCTGAATAAATGTTAGTGCTCACAAAGAGTGATGAGTTCAAAGATCCCTACTGCCCACCAAGGACACATTTTCTTAGGAGCTGAGAATTTTTTGCCCACTAGCCACACCTCAAAAGATCTTATATAATCGAATATTCTAATGAAGGGCTTATCTTCCACAATCAACCCATAAGAAAGAGATATTAAACTATTGAAGTTGAAAGACCTGTCTACTAGAAACTGAAAATAAGACTTCTAAAACATTCATTATCTAGAAGACCAGCTAGAAAGGTTAGCCAACGCATGAAATACACGACTTTGTTGCATTAATATCTTTCACTTGCAGGATAGTCTATCATTCATCTCGGCTCCTCTACATTATAAGAAAAAACTATGCCTGTTTCAGCAAAGCATTGTCATCTCTATCATAGCAGTTTTAACACAAGTAATATGATCTAAATTCCAAGTCCCACTATGTCTATTATAGCTTCTATTATTTAGGTAGACCTTAACCGTCCAGATTGGACAACAGAATCATTTTTAGTTTCAATGAGAAAACACAAGCCATTCAGATTAATTAGGAAAGCAAGTTGAAAATACTTGGTCTAAAATTAACAAATGAGCAACTCTATGATAACACTACAAAGAATATTAGGAAGCCTACACTCGGGAACATCAGTTCTTGTTGGCACAGCAATTTGAAGAAGAACAACTTTATCACGCCAGTGAGAGTTTTCCTCCAGAAACTTTTCAAATGCAAGAATTTTCTGTGGAATTCCCTTAATCATATCAAGACGATCAACACCTAACATTACCTTCAAAAGAAATACAAGCAAAAAATGAGAATTCAGTATAAGCTTGGGAGATCAAGTAATGCAAATGACGGAGCCTTTTAGTAAAGTAAAGACAATATACACTCTAGGGTTACTTGATAAAACAGCAATAAAGTAAATATTAAAGTAAACTGTAGACCTATTTGTTAAAATTTAGCAAGGCACAAGCAACAAAAGCAGTATTTTATATGCATTCAGCTTACGCAGAGTAAAGTCAAACATATAAATACAACTTAAACATGCGTCAACAAACAATTAGTGAGAGTGGAACCTACAAACATTCACTAAGTACTGTAGTCAAAGACAACACATTCACTTACATCAACAGAAGAGGAAATATATCATTCAGAATCACTTAAAGTTTATAAAAACCATTTGTGAGGTGAAACATTCACGAGCTTAAATTTTGAATCTTATTAGGAATCTTTTTTCAAAAGATAAAACAGATTCAAGATAGAGCTACTACAAACACAGTGGGCAGAACACCATTATTATGTCATAGGCATAACGCCACTTCAAGCAACAAAAATCCTAATACATGACAAGAGAAGGAAAATCGCATATTAGCATGTCATTATATGATGTCATTTAGTATGGGCTATTCACAAAGTGTCTGATGTTCACATTGTAAATATTTTTCCTTGAATCACTTCTACAAGAATTGATCAAATGGTTAGAAAAAGTCGGCTGTCCTCCAAAGTCTTTCTTTTTTTTTTTGGAAATTAAACTGTCCTACAAACTCTTATCATGTTATACTCCTCTTTTTATTTAGCAGAACCTATAATCATTTTTTGCTCTCTTTTTTTTCAATTTTTCAGTATGAAGCTCTTTTATACAAATCTCACAAACTCCGTGGAGGGGTCAATGATAAACACCAAGAACTGCTTTCTTTTCCTGACAACAAATAGTAAAGGTAGCTCAAACATTTAACTCTTTATGAAAGTTGGCCTTTGTATAAGAAATGCTTTACCTTTCTTCCAGCAAATCTTTCTTTCAATTCTTTTATGTGTTCCTGCACTGGAGGCAGCTCAAGTGCCCTTATGAATCTGTCTGAGTCAATTCCTATAGGAAACTGATGTACAGAGATTAATTGGGCATATAAATAAAGTTATCGCATGATGTTAACTAATCTTGATGTAATATGTTCAGATGTTGACATGCTTCAGAAAACGCTAACACAATTGATTTAAAAAGAGGACATAGTCATATTAACAATTTTATTCAAACATACTGCAGCAACTCGTGTCAACCTTCCTTGGTCCTCAACTCCTTCAGGTGTTCCCTCAAGGCCTAGAATGCGGGTACAAGCACTGACAAAGTGCCTTGCATAGTCATACGTATGAAATCTGTATAGATTTACATGTGAAGGAAAGGTTGAAGTTTAGGATACAAAATAAGAAAAATGAAAGAATTTAAAGAGTGCAAAATCATCAAACAAGGAAATTGAGTTGCAAGGACAGTGTTCACAACTTAATTACTATTTATCAGCAAGTATATCTGAACTATTGTCTGACAACATTTAAAAATGTAGTAGTGTCACTATAACATCCAAAAATTCAAGTATTGCAAACCACAAACAAGACAGGAAAAGACATAGATTGAAATTTTCTAAACCCTGAAGCACTTTTCTAATGAAAACTCAAAGCACTAGTTATTTGTATCAATAGTAGAACAGGAAAACCAACAAATATTTCATTCCTGTGGTGTCAAACTAAGATGTGTAAACGTGCAAAGAGATGAGAATATTCCTCTTACTGGTGTATGGTTAGATTGCTCCAGACTTCATGTTTAAGTCACTATGTGCTGCTCTCTTAAATCTCATGTTATACCATAATATTCCAAGTAATGCAAGATAGCATAATAAAATATGAACGAACACCCTAATCACAATATAAACGCACAAATCAAAAGTACTTCCTGGAGAAGTACACATAGTAGCATAAGTTTGATAATTCTACAGTTATCCATCACATAATAAGGACCAAAATGGTAAGGTAGAAGCATTTTCCTACAATTTGGAAGAATTAGTGAAACAAATGAATCTCACCCAACCAGATCAGCAGCAAGAACTGAACGCAATAGCTCTGACCGAGATGGCAGTGTTCTGTGGATTTCAGAAGAAGGAAATGGTGTATGGAGAAACCAACCCACTTTCATATTGTTATTGTGTTCTTTTAGGCATTTTGGTAGGAACATTAGATGATAATCATGGCACCAGACCACATCACCTTCTTCATAGTGCTTGTTCACCACGTCAGCAAACATCTGATTAGCCTTCTTATATGCAGCAAATTGAGACTGAAAACTTCGGGTTGTGGCCAAGCGATCTTCTTGTGGAAGTCCAAGGTAATGAAAAAGAGGCCACAATATATTGTTGCAGTAGCCATTATAATATTGGTGAACAATCTCTTCATCCAGGAATACAGGTATGCATCTCTAAAATAATCGGGGGACACGAGACAACAGAAACATAAAATTAACTTCAATAAGAGGTCATTAAAATAATTTTTTTTAAAAAATGGCGAAATACATGAAAAAGAAAAGGGAAAAAAAGTTGAGAACTTGCCTTCTCAGCCAAAGCTTTGGTCAATGCCTTCTGGCCAATCTCATCCGGCACATTTACTCCAGCCCAGCCTATCCATCTTGCCTCAAACTCTTTGACACCTTTGATGACATCAAAGAGTTCTTCAGTAAAAGGAAAACATGTAAAATCGTACTCAAAGAAAATGTGTGTGTGTGTGGGTGTGTGTGTGTGTGTGAGAGAGAGAGAGAGAGAGTCGTATAAATCATGAATAAGTAGCAGACACTTAAAATCAATAATTCAAATTAACTGAACCATGTGGTAATTTGTAGGGTCAACAACTTTATTCATTTTTTCGATCTACAAACCTAACAAGGGCCACAATCTTCATCAGGAAGTTCAGTAGCCAACCTTTTTGCCAAGCAAAACAATAGAATTTTATTAAAAAGAAAAAATGAAAAACGAAAGGAGATATAAAGGAGTTACCTAGAAGAGCACTGACTAAGCCTCCAGCACTTATCTCTAAAGACCATGATTCTTCTCCTCTTCTAACTGCAGAGACAGGCAGTCTATTAGCAACAACCAATAGCCTTTGTCTCAAAGGCAATCCGTCCTGCTTTTCATATCCTTCTGGATTTTCCCTCGCAGCTGCAGCTGCTTCCAAGTATTGGTCAATATAGGAATTGTTGTTATAGGGGTCAATGTCTCTGAACCTGAAGCCATTTTCACAAGGTTCAGCCCCTCTACGGCTATCAGTCGCCTCATTGGAATGGGAAGCTCTGCTATTTTTCCTTAGGTTCCTTTCTCGCACAAGCCTTGAAACACGGTCTGGATAAGGGGTGGAGCCACCGTTGTACTGGTTTCCAGGCATGCGCTCAGCACCAAACTCCAAATTCACCAATTTTTGTTTTTGAGAGCTGGATGCTCTTAAAAGAATTCTGTGTCATACATTTTGTTTCAAGTCAGTACCTTAACTACTCAACAAACAGTCTAAGCCACGTCAAACACTCAATCTTCCAATTCAGTGATTATACACTGCTGTACTATGACAATCAGTGAATTATTAAAAATGATTAAGCATCTTCAGTATGTTCATCAAATAGAAAAAGGATAACGAAGAGAATGGGATCCACAGAATTGTAGAAGGGAACAAAAACAAATGGGGTCTACAGAAAATCCTGCCTATATAAGCCCGCATTAGAAGTGACTCAAACATGAGAAAGCCATCAACAAGCACTACAGGTCTGGTGAGGAAAAGCTCTGCTGCTTCTCTTGATCGAAACAAAATGGAAAAAACTATCCACACATTGCATGAAAGAGAACACTTGTACACCAGTAGACATAGAACCGAAAGACCGACCGAGTTAAGGTTAAGCAAGCTGAAATCTGAGAGGAGAAAAAGAGTAACGAGAGAATAAGTTTCACACAAAGAAACCCACTATAAGAAAAAGCTCAAAGACTTAGCGTAAACGCGAGACCCGTAGGTTAATAGTTTAAATTTGGTCCAGCAAGTTCTCACAGCGTTTGGTTGTCCGCCATAGTTTATGTTGTTTCACTAAATATAACATAATGTTATTTCTAAATCTTTATTTCCTTACTTAACTTTTTTGCAGTTTTTTAGATCTTTAGATTATATTGTAAATTAGCTTGATTTGAAAATCTCATAAAGAATATACAAACTGAGAATTTCCTAATAATGAATTTGGTGGAACTATCTTCTGTACCCTAAATTAATTTCTAAATTCCTACAATTAATAAACATAATATAGGGAAGTAAGAGTCGATCCCATAAGAAATTTTAGCTCACCAATTGTTACAATAGAAAATAATTAATAGAAGGGGTTGTGAAATTTGTAATTAGGAAGTAAAGGAATTAATAAAATAAGAGTTCTCAATAAAATGAACCTTAGTTTACGGTTTCTTCCACCTTTTGAAACTACAATTGATCATTGGCATAAAAATAATTATTTCATCAATCATACTTTCAAAGTGATACTAAATATCCGTCTTGTCTTAGGATTAGTTAATCAAAAACATATAATTCAAGTAACCTTTATTGCTTAACAACCATATATACGATTTAAAATTTATTGCTTTAAGAAAAGAAGGACCATCGAAGCAAGATAATACAATATCCATAATTGCATTTAATTTAGTTGAATGCTTTCTCGAAGAGTAATAATTTTTGACATAGCAAATTAAAACTCCTAATTACTACAAATGATTAAAAGAATTGAACTTGTATATATTCAAACCTTAATCTAGCAAATGATGATTTCAATCAATAAGCTAATTGTGCACATTAGAAATTAATAAAAATAATCATAAAATAGAAGTATAAAAAGCAATCTATTACATAAATAAATAAAATATTCCACAGCAAGACCCAGTTGCCTCCTAATCTTCAAAGTTCCGAAAAGGCTTCCACTTCCTTCAACCAAGAAGAAATAACTTAACCAATAATGGCCATTTCTACAACTAGGATCTAAAGAGAAACTACTTTATTATCTACTAAAGAAAGGAGGAAAAAGAGAACTTTGAAGCAGGAAAATGTAGCTAGAAGATAGGATGATTTGCTCCTCCACACTTTGGCTCTATTTAGGGCCACTTAATCCCATATGAAAAATATTATAGTTGTGATTCTTTGGATCCCCCAGATCATAAGTTCATAGATTTCCACCCAGATTAGACTAAGATAAGGTTTAAAACTATTTAAAAAATCTTTTTTCACTTATAAATTCTAAGTTTAGAAACTGCAATTTCTATTGAACGTGCCCATGCCTAAGATTACGTTAGAATATTTTTCTAGATTTCAATTTGATTCCAATAATCTGATCCAAATATGCAAAATAAAATGTTTTGTTAGCCCAAATATCATTGATTTGCCCCTAATTATTGTTGAGATCTCTCATTCATTTAAGTTTTCAAATTTGGATTAAGGCCCAATCCTTTTTCCAGCTAGATAACATCTTCAACCCTTATATTGAAAAAATAAATAAAATTCAAAGTTTGAACATATAAAGATAAGATTATGGAAGATTTTCAATGCTAAAAATCAAACAAAATTATGGCACATCACTCCTCCTCTCCCTTTGTTGTCCTTTGTCGCAGATGAATTAAAGATCTTTGTAGAAAACAAACAAGGAGGATATTTTAATCATTAATGCCATCTTGTTTATTCATTATTATCCTATATGAATCATTTAAACTATGTAATAGTTTAACAAATGACAAAAAGTTAAAAAAGACACAAATGTTTACATCAAAATTCAAATTAAACCCTAACATTTCACTATGTTTAAAAAGAATCTTAAGGTTTTCCAAACATTCAAAAATAACCGCTACTAACCATTTCCGTCAACCCTCTATTACAAAAAATATAGTTGGCATATTTTATTAATTTTCTATAGGATCAAGTCTATATGATTATCCTACATGGTAAATGACCCAAAGAAACAAAAAATAGAATTTTTATTGGTCCCCCTAGATGGTAACATTTGGATCCCACCTCCTCAGACAATATGCTGCAATCCTCTTACACCACCACCTCCTCAGACAAGATGCTGCACTCCTCTTACAACACCACCTCCAAGATTTGTTTATTTTACCAACGAACCTGGGAATGTGTACGCCGATCCTTACGATCAATGGGGTTTTTATAATGGCGTTGCGCAGAGAAGTACTAGTTGGTTTTTGCTTTTGGTAGCCGTTGGAATACTGAACCGGTTGTAATTTACGTGACCAAGTATTTGTGTTTCAGATTGTAGTTCCCTTATATATATATAATTCATCTTATCAGTATCTTCAACTTCTTTTCTTTATGTTTATATATGTATCTGTATATGCAGTTTATGAACCCTCGAGATTTCTCATATAGATGAACAGATGATGCATCTTCATTACGTGTTGCCAGAATTGTTAAGCCTTCAAATAGAGGAGCTCATATCGCTCTTGGTTTACGCACACCATTTCAATTTACGATTATGGAAGCATTTCTATAGCTTTAATCTTGCTCTATTTTGTTTAGTTAAATATACCAGAAATGTCAACCTGAATTTATTTGGCTGCATTCTGGGCATGAGGCCTTAATCTTAGTCATGATCATTTTACTTAAGTTGTGATAATAGAGGTACGATGTAGATCGCAATACATATGGTTACATCTAATTTGACAGAAAAAACTTTTAGTCTCTTGATTCTTTTTTCTATTTTAGTTCTCTTTTATGTTATTTAAACCTTCTAAACACAAATTTACAAATTATCTAATATATGTTGATTGACATAAATGTAATCGCCCATCCCACTCAGCATCATGCATACTAAAAGTCAATTATAACAACGACGTGACGTACGAGAAAAGATCGGTTATTAATTTTTATAATAAGTACAACCACATTTTAATTTTAGTCGGAGTTAGTTAGAGTAACATTAAAAAGAATATCTCATCTCGTGGTCATCAGCATCATTTCATCAGTCAATTACGGGTAATTGTGCGCGTGATAAAACCAATTTAGCAACTTCATTCCAAGTTTCCGAATCAATGATTTTGACTGACACATCATATCACAATTAAGAAGCCACATTTAAATTTCAACAGCATCGTTGTACTGATCACTAGCTGTCAGTGTGGCGGTTGTCTACCCAAGCAACTGCAATATTAATGAATGAAGCTTCTTACATCCTGGAATAATTATTGGGTGATTCAATTTTATGTATCTTGCAATTATGGGGTGCGTCAAATTTGCAATAGATTTAGGGTTCAAACGTAAAGAAAAATTAGACTACATAAGATTTTATCATAAAATTAATTGATAATAGGTAGAGTAGTACATTTGGGTACTCTCAACACTATAGCTCATATATAAGTCCCTTTTAACTTCGACAATCTAGAGAAGTATGTAAATAATTCTCATCAAAACTGAACTTCTGATTGAGGTCAAATAAGTTCCGTTTTGAGGCAAACAATAGTATTAAGTTATTTGCTCCATGTACACTTTAAATCCGTCTCTAAATGCTTAAATGATAGGCCCCCTTTAGGGCAATCAACAGGTCAAGATTTTCATGGGTTCTAATACCATATCAAATTTGCAATGGTCTTACAGGCCCACAAGAGGAAAAAAGTTAGACCTTACACAAGTTTAAGTAAGATTCCATCATAAAAATAATTGACAATAGGTAAAGTAGTTCACTAAATTTATATGTTAGTCTTCTTTTTCTTTTCTTTTTTTATATGAGACAATCACATTTGAATATTCTAAATAGGATGATTCAATTTCACAGTTACACAGTTGTAATTTAGTTATGGCTTGTTCGGTGAAAAAACGAGCTGAAACAGCAGTGTGATACAGACATGATACGGAGAAGGATATGCTCAATTTAAATTGTTATTATTAACTGTACATATCTGCTACACCTTATAGATCTATCGTCTCTGTACTTCATTAAACACTAAGAAATGCAAAGTCTCTTTAGAGTGGTGGTGTGGCAAAGAAAAACATAAAGATGACAAAGAGAAAGAGAATGATGACAAAGAAAAAAGACATAAAATTCTGTTATTATACTGATTTCCCCAACCCTACTTGGATCTTTTTACACCGTTGTCAAAACCTTGCTCAGAAATTTTGAAGAAGGCAACGGCTTTAGTTTATGGACGATGTTTAGGATTTTAATTCAATTCTTATTAGATTACTAACTTACTCATCACTCGTTGTCATATTTATAAAAATATCCATTTTTTAAGTGATTTTGAGAGATTTAGTTATTTAAAATAGTTTGATTGATGTAATTTACTTTTTAATTATGTAATAATTTGTAAGGGACTTAAATAATTAATATTTAGTGTATAAATTCTTATATTACTCTTAACTTTTTAAAGGTAAAATGATGATTATTTGTTAACAAAAAATTAAGATTTTTTAGTATTTAAATCTTAAATCTTAATGAAATACTAAATTTATGAACATAACACATTAAATTACGTTGAAAATAATTATTTCCATTTTATCACAAATTTAATAATTTATAATTTAGTCATACCTATTTAAAAATAAAATTTTTACAATCTCAAGATTGTGAATATTTACAATCCATAATTTAACTCTCATTTTATTCATATATATGAGATTTGCAACGCCATCGTAATTAGGAGGGTAACTTAAAACCTAGTAATAGTATTTATTATATACAAAACCCACACATTCTTATAAACTTCAATGCCACCACCATCTACGTCAACATAGTTGTTCAAGATGAACTTGTCTCCACCCATCAACTCCAATAGCTCATTAAACAAGTCTTAAAAATAAATCAAGCAGAAAGCATGGCTCGTACAAAATTGACACTTCAAGAATCAATTCCGTCAAAATGCAAATTAATTGGTAATTGTCAAAGTTCATACATCTGACAACACTTGCGCACACATTCAGGAGTACCTATTACCTTAAATTCAAACCTTTCCAACATAACAAAGCCAAATTTTGTTGCTAATTGCATTTTATCTCTTGGAAGGTGTTTTAAAGCCTGAAAATGGGAGACCTTTGTAAGATGAAAAACATGATATTCTTACAGTTGATGACATGGACAGAATTTTTTCTTTAATACATTGAATAGCATCAATCACAAGTTTCCCATCAATATGATCGATCCCTGTATTACTCTTGATTCATAATACTCCTATTCTTATTAATAATAAATATGATGATAGTGATACGAGATGGGAAGAGGAGTACCTTCCCGATAATGATCTCATTGCCATCATTTCCATACGGATCATATGTATCAAAGAAGGTGATACCCTTATCAAAGACTTCCTTCAGCATCTCACACCCCGATTCATGGGAAAGAGGTGTATATTCCTGATTGTCTTCCACAACCAAACCCCAATCTTGAAACCTATGATGGCCACTGTTTAAGATACAAGTGTAACATTCCATTGCTTGAAATAACAGAATGCCTATTTAAGGTAGTAGCCCACTAGAATAACCTAGTTATAACCCTCTTTACACAACAAAATTGAACCTTACTCCTAGGTATGATTTGCAACTCTAG
>JAOQMM010000004.1:12394418-12409889 GCA_027563515.1 Erythroxylum platyclados
CCTAGGGTCATGACGCTCTTGTCGACAGATTCCAGACTCACCCCGGATGATAGTCGAGCCAACACCGAGGATAGTCGAGCCAACACCGAGGTTCGGTGGGTGTTCGCATTAGTTTGGCCGACTAGTGACGATACATGACTGTGTTTTGGCAATCTTATGCGATTTTGATATATATGTGTTTTACATACTTGTTTTAGCATAAAATGCATATTAGTGGTCGGTACTAGGTTACCAAGACTATCTTGGTCTGTACCGGGTACTATTTGTAATTTATGATTTTCTTGCTCATGGAGTACCTAATGTACTTACCCCTCCATCTTTCCAACCATGCAGGTTAGTTGTTGATTTTGGGGAGCTTACAGAGTGTGTGCGGCATATTTTAATACCTCCGGGTCTTTACCGCATGTGAGTAGTCACACTGGCGTTGTTCTATTCTCTTCGGTCTAGTGGCTCATGAACTTTCTTTGACTGAGTTGCGTGTACTTACTTTTGCTTCCGTTGTATAGTTATGGTACCGTTGAGATTTGTAGCAAACCTTATGACTGTACATATTTGAAGGTAATGAATGAATACTTTATGTTGTATTTGTGTATGATTGTGAGTTGGGTGGACTGAAAAGTCCTGGTGCTGCCCTTGAGTTGATTTAAGCATATAGAAGTGTTTCTTTTGTTTGTTGCAGGTTGTCTTTATATTTTTGACTAGTTAAAATACAGTCGTTATGCTGTCCGATTTTTCTTAAACATGTGAATGAAACGTAGTGCGAATGATACTGGTAAGCCTTGCATAGTCGAGTTAAGGATACCGTATGTACTCTTAGCCCGAGTATGCGGCGGTTGCCACGGGCTCAGTATGGATCCGAGTCGTGACATACTCACTATATAAATATAGTTTTTTTTGTCGTTGTATCCTATATTTAAGCTAATTATATACATTATATGTTTTTCAGTCATCTTTTCTATAAAATAACAATAATGTTATTATTGAAATCTTAATTGATTTTAATTTTAAGAAGTGGAAGCAAGATGTAGAATTTGGTTTAGAGATGACAAATATTAACATGACCATGGTAAAAAAAAATCATTTCATTCTCATATTTATTAGTATAAAAGCTAAAAAAAGCATCATATATAACTTGAAAAAGGTCAAATGGAATGTGCTTATTGAATATCAAGATATCTATACTTAAACATCTTCTTAGTGAACTACCCGATATAATTATAACAAAGAATTTTCTCAATAATATTTCTTAAAGGTATAAAGTTTCTTCTAAAGTAAAGATTGGAACTATTTTGAAAGAATTGTATTTTATGAGATATACTGGGGTTGAAGGAATGAGAGGCCATTTTATTAAGAAAGTCCATTTACAAAATAAACTTAAAGTCCTAAACATAGTCATGATTGTTGCTTGCATTATTCAGCAAGCGTTAGATACACTTCCATCAGAGTTTAATATTCTTGTGAGTTATTACTACCTACAACTCATAAGATGTAGCCTGAGATATTATCCCTTCATTACCTGCTATGTAAAAAAGGAAAAAAAAATAAAGAACACCATGAAAACAACCTTAATAACCACTAAACCAAAACCTATACCAAAACCTTAAAGATAAGGCTCATAAAAATCCTATTTTTAAAGAACTTGGACATATTTTTGGGTTAACAAATCCGTGAGATATCATAAAGAATATGAGATACTTATTTTATAAGAAAAAAGTCATAAATATAAGATTTCATAAAGCACAAGGTCTAAAAAGAAAAATAAGAACTACCATGTAACTCCTTAGCTTTTTTTCATTCATGAGTCTATTGTTGTTATAACCATATCAAGTTGTTGGTGGTTAGATTGTGGAGCTTAATTATGTTGCTTCCACAATACAAAGATTGATATCAAGGAGACAACTAACTAAGGAAGAGTCAAAATTAATGCTTGGAAGCAATGAAAAAATGAATGCAAATTTTATTGGAATTATTTATTTAAACATTATTGTTGATTTTAAACTAGCTTTGTATAAACTTTCTATATATCATCTTTTAGATGAAATTTGATAGCTATATCTGCTTTTGGATAAGGAAGGCTATAATTTGTAATCAAAAACTCTAATGCATAGTTATCTTGTTATGTAAAATATATTGGTACAACATTCTAGTTATATAATTTATATAGAATGTTTTTAACTCTTGAGAAATATATACTTCCTCATATATTACTGAAAAGATTGCTAGTATAATATTTCTAATAAAGAAAAATTATTCATATTATAGAACAAATGATTGGATCACATCTCTAAAACAAGATTTCAATGATTGATAAAAAAGAACATTTTTCTAACTCTTAATTTTAGTGACTTGGAGACATGCATTATTTATTATAAAGGTAAGTAGACTATAATACTTTTTTTTTTGGAAAAAGTAATTGAATTAAGCCAAAAGAGGCAAATCAAGATGAATTACATTATTACTAAGAGGATGAGAGTTCCAAAACTAAGTTAGAAAGGTAAGCCATTTAAAATGCTAACAATTATTACAAACAACTTCGTAATACCCCCCACATATCAATACAATTTGAATCTAAAGAGATCTTGTCATAAAATAGGTTAATGTGTGGTCTAATAGCATTTAACAATGCCTTTGTGAATGTCTCAAAATTCCTTTCCGTGTTGCTGAAAATTTGTCTATTTCTTTCATCCCATATGTTGAGAATAAGGTAAGATAAAGCAACTCTAAAGAGGCACTCTCCATTTGGCATTTATAGAGAATACACTAATTTGTCATACATGTAAACTTGTTCAGTCTCTTAATGGTGGGTAATCTATCTTTGATGGCTCTCTACAGAGTAATACCAACTCTAGAGAGATTAAACTTGCACAAACAAGTTTATGCCATGGAACACAACTGAGATTATGTTGAAATAGCTTCCTATATGATGCATTATTGAAAATCCCATTGCTAGATGGACACCATTAGTTTCTGTCTTTCATCTTCTCATGTAACATCAGTATGTTAATCTCATTTTTTATTCATATTAGCAACTCTTGACATAATCTCATTATTATGTAGTAAAGCATGTGCAACATTATGACTTTCATGCATTCTGATTTTTAGAGATTGTAAATCTCCTACATTCGTTAGAGGCCCTCCTGCAATCCAATTATCATACTAAAAAAAGTTATAGAGTCCATTATAAACTTTCTTACCAATATGGGGTCTGATTGTGCTCCTAAACTTGAGAATCTCTTTCAGAGTAGTCGAAATGTTCCTTATCGAGAGGTCAATTTTCCATATGTTATTACCTTTGATGTAATTCATATACCCATTTACACCATAGATATTTCTAATCATCAATTAATCTCCATAACTTTTTGATAAGCATACATGTATTCAACAACCTCAAGGAGATTATGTTCTCTATACCTTCTTGGATTGTAGACCTCATACCACTTAATAACAACTCTACATTCTCTATCATTAGTTCTAGACTATATGAATATTTTCAACATTTTGTCAATTGCCTTGTTCAAAGCTTTGGGAATAGCTAGATGTTTAGTCCAATGTATATTAATTGGGTTTAAAATACATGAGATTAACTGAGCTCTAACGGCTAGTGAAAATGTTTTAAATCTCTATCCAAAGATTTTTCTTTGTATTTTGTCCACCAATGGTTCAAAGCTTCCATAACTCAATCTTGTGGAATCAATTGGACTCCAGTGTAAGTGACAGGTAAAAAGGAATACACCTGAATCCAGTAATGCCTCTCACTATATGTTTCTGATCATAGGCACTCTTGGAAATGTGGAAAGAACACTTGTCAATATTAACATGAAGTCCAAACAACCTGGTAAACATCTTAATGGCCTTCATCACTATTGTTATTAAATATTTGTTAACTCTTGCTAAGATTATTAGATCATAAAAAAAAATAACATTGATGATTCCAAATCTTCTGCATTTTGATTGAAACTTAAAGCACTTAGTTCTCTCTACAATTCTTTTTTAAAAGTTTGTTAAAATTTCCATAATAAGTGCAAAAGTGTAAGATGAGGTTGGATCTCCTTGCTTTATGCCTTTGGAGATCTTGAATGTCCTTGTGGGTAAGTTTGTTAAACGTAGGAGTAGTAAAACACAATTTTATCCATTTTGTGAAACTTTTTGGGCAAAGATGAAAGTCCAATCCACATTGTCATATGCCTTCTTCAAATTCACTTTTAGGATACAATTCTTTCCAGCCATGCTACTAGAATACCCCATTATGCATCCCTCTACCAAGTATGTAAGCTCCTTATACAATATCACTATGATTAATCAAAACTTCTTTGAGCCTGTTTTCCAAAATCTTTGATATAATTTTGTAAATGGAGTTGTAACAAGCAATAGTTCTAAAATCATTGAAATGTTTCTATTTTCCACCTTTAGAAATTAGAGTGATAAAATTCCTATTAATCTCTTTATGGACTCTCCTCTTTTCAAAGAATTCAAAAGACTTGGTGAAGCATATTTTGTCTTTGGTTGTTCATAGTCATCGAGACAAATCTTCAGACTTGTTAGATCTTTCTTATAGAGTATATACTAAGAGTATGTTGCAAAGGTTTAATATAGTAAATTACGAACCTTGTGTAACACCAATCTCTTATAGAGAGAAGTTGTCTTTAGCATAATGTCTAAAGAATGAAGTTAAAAGAGAAGCTATTAAGGATACTTTATATTTATATACAGTTGAAAGCTTGATGTATACTCAAGTTTGTATTAGATTATAAATTATACTTGTTGTTGGATTATTGGATAGATATTTATCTAACTTAAGTATAGACCACTAAAATGTAATTAAACAAATTTTGAAATACCTTCAAAATATAAAGGATTAGATGTTAACATATTTATAAGTTAAGAAATTAGATTTGATTGGATACATATAAATTATAACATTGTCATGTGTCTAACTGATAAAAAGTCTGACCTATTTTACTATACATGTTAAGTTTTTAACATGTTACAGAACTATTTTAGAGGTAATTTAGTTAAGAAATTTAATTTATAATATGTACTTGGTTCAGTTGCAATACCTATTATGTTGTATTATGATAATCTTTTTAGCTATAAAGTCAAATATTTGACTTTATAGCTATATAGAAAGGTGAAATCACAGTGGAATATGTTTTATCTAACTCAAATGTAGACCACTTAAATATAGTTAAATAAGTTTTGAGATACCTTTAAAGGGTAAAGGATTATTTATTGACATATAGGAAAGTTAAGAAATTAGATATGATTAGGTATACAAATTCTGATTTTGTTCTATGACTAGAAGACATAAATTCAATATCAGGTTACATCTTTATATTAGTAGATGGGGTTATTTCATAAAAAAATATCAATCAAACACTTGCAATCTCTTCTATTATATGCAAAGTTTATTACATATTATATGATTGTTTTAAATGTAGTTTAGTTGAAAATTTTAATTTAAGAATTGTATATGGTATATTCATTTAGTAGACCTGCCTAGTTTTATTATGATAATATTTTTGCAATTGAAGATCATATATTCAACCATAAAAGAACTTATGCAGAACAATGACATCACAGTAGAATATGTTTTAACTGAATATATGTTAGTTGATCCTTTAACTAAAAGACTTTGCCTTAGAATTCCTGATAGACATGCTTGCAATATGAGTGTTTTAAAGTCCTTTGACACTATTAGTTATAGAAAATTATATATTTTGTTAGGATATTTTTTCTCATTTATTATGACTTTATAGTATATATATTGATGATCATCATTTATTTAAATCATATATATTATTTTATATTATTATAATATAGGTAAAAGTACTAAAATTTATGTCAATTTAAAGCATATATAAGTCATTTAACATATTTACAATTGACGTTGATCCTATATCTTATGATACATTCAGGTATTTTGGGATATTTATAGGTTTTATGAAATGTAGGGGATATAAGTTTTAATCTTAAAAAGGTTTTCTCTTATACATTTTAGCATACAGTGAGAGAAAACACATTTCTCTATTACAATTTAGATAAGTTTCGAGAAATTGAGACCGAAAAATAAAATATGGTACAATGAGAGAAAACACATTTATCTATTACAATTTAATATAAAGTTTAGAGAAACTGAGACTGAAAAATAAAATATGGTACATTATAGATCATTAAGGTATCATAATTATTTGTTACATTTAATTTTTTTGAGTTGTTAAGAGATTTATGCATTAAGAAAAATGCAGAAATATCTTACTTATATCATTTCAAGAAACTTTTGTAAATGGAAATTGAAAGTTTCAACAATTTGTTCAAATTATGGGTGGCAATGGATCAAACCGAATAAGACTCTTTATCATTTCAACTCTCCAAACTAGTGGCACAAGTCTGGCTTGAAGTCCGATTGAGCTTGCATCACCTAGACTAAGCAAAAGGATATTGGTTTAGGTAAAATTCCCTATAGAATAGGGGTTTAGGTTATGGACCTTTTGGACTGACCTAAATTTTGTGCGAAGTTTAGCTAAATTGGCCCAACTTGTTAAATTCAAACTAAGCTTGAGTCGCACTACCATGCCTAGTTCAAATATCAACAAGCTTACTCAAGATTTTCAGCTACTTACTCAAATATAAATGATAAGAAAATTGATATATTTCTAGATTATCTATGTTTACATAGATTTATAGTTAATTTTACACCGATTAATAAAACTTTGTGTTATAACTAACACTAATTACTAAATGACCTATCTTCATCATTATCATCATCCTTATGTCTATTCCAGAGTTCTTAATTGTAAACAATATCTTCAATAATTATTAGAGAATTATTTCCTATATCTAGTTATGTATCCATTAAATCATTATCTGACATAACACCTCCTATAATTAATCTTGACTCCAATTCTAGTAGGACTATATAATAGATGACCCTTCTTCTAAGCCTTGTAGACTCTTATATAGAAAATTTTCCTTAACAATAACCTATCTAGACCATTCATTATAGTGTAAAATGTGGATAGATGGTCGAACTCAATGTTAGTCCAACTACTTCAGTAGGTTCTCCTAGTGAAGAGCCACAGGACCTCCTTCTTCTTGCTTTAGAGTAGCTCCATGAGTGCGTAAAATATGAGTCAAGTGCTTCTTAAAGAAAATATCTCTATCATTCTCTTTAAAACTTAAGGTAGCTATCCTCATTAATAGCATAACATCTCTATTTTCCACTATTATGACCATCACGTTCATTAAGAAGCCCCTGGTAACCTCAATCTATCAAAGTTGTCAAACAATCTCCTATTAGCGAACAAAGGAATTCATAAAATCCTCTTGTTTTCAAAATTTTCCAATTTTTAATGTCTTATTTTGGGTCGTATCTTGTTAGAGAAGTACATGATTACAACTTCAATGAGTTGTTTATGATAAAAAAAACAGTCCCATAAAGTCATTAATAATGAAGGTGGAGTAAGACAGTAGGCTTTTTTAGAGAAAAATAGCTTAACTTATAGATGACATACTCTTTGTACTTCTCAGGAATCAATCCCTTGTAAGTGCTTCGTAGCAACATCATCAATGTAGATAAAGAGGCATAGTTAGAAACCAAAGAGGATTAAGATGGTAGCATCCCTGCATATTGTAGGATAATGGTTGTCATGATTGGTACATAGTTCTTATGGTTTTGAAAATAAGAATAAACATGAACTATTCTTTTGGTCTTCATTGTTAGAAGATCCTGAGATCAATTTTTCTTATAGCATAGTTACTACTAGAGCCTCTTTGCCATATGAGACTTATTTATATAGAGTGATTCTTGGAGGCAGGCAGACTATAACATGAAATTGATAAGTTAGGACTAATTATTAAGTAGATGATACCTCTAACCATATGATATTTATATGTTAAGAAAACCTATTAAATAGAAAAAATTGGGAATTATCATATTAGTGGTCTTCATTAATTATTATGACTCATATAAATTAAATTATTCATACATACTAACAAAATAAGTTATAATATAAAGGAATAATTTAGTTAATATGAATTACCATATCAATCTAGTTGGGTTTTTATTAAGTACACGATACATGACACTAATACTCAAAAAAGAAAAAACAATGCATTAGTTTTAAATTTCTTACAAGTTATTTCTTAACGGGTTATTGAAAATTCGTTCTTAATTTTTTATTATTTGTTAGAATTACAAGGACATTAAATACCAAACTATTTCAAATGTGAGATCAAAACTAAAGTTTAAATTTCAATTAGTCACAAGTAGTATAAAAGTTTTTTTCTATTAGAAGTCAATGGTTTGCTCTGTTTTAGTCCACAATTAACCTTATAGGTCCATTTTATTGCTTGGCTTAACTCATGAATTTGTTTGATTATTTGGAGGACATAGTTGAATATTTATTATGGATTTTCAAAAGTTTGCACATGTATATTTTGATAATAATAATTGCAAATTTCTCGTTATAAAAATAAAAATCTTAGTTTTGTACGTATTAGTATTTTTCAACTTAGTCAATTATAGTTTGATTAGATCTAATGAAATGACATTTAATTTCTATGTGCTTAATTCTAGAGTGTTGAATTAGGATCTTTGCAAAACAAATGGATCTAGTGTTATTACACCTAATTAGTATCTTTATAAGATCCATCTCATAGTCTTTAATTTTTTTAAGCCATAAAATCACAACAACTATCATTAGTTATATATTACACTTCTACGATTTATAATGCAACCACATTTTGTTTTTTTACCAAACTATGAAATTAAAACATTTCCTAGGAATTTAAAAGTTTTAGATATGCTCTTTCTATCTAAAAAAAATACCAATATAATTTGCATCTAAATAGTCAATCAAGTCACAGAATGTATGCTTAACATACCAAAATTTTTCTAAAGAAATGGTACCACGTAAATATCTAAGTTTGCGTTAACGAATAAAAGATGAGATTCTCTATGACTTAGTTAAAATATTTTATATAATCATACATGAAGGATAATATTGGACCTACTTAAGGTAAGGTAAGTAAACTAATAAATATACCTTAATAGAGCATTATATCAATCGACTTTCCTTTTTATCTTTATTCAACTTAGTTATAACACTTATGGGTGTTCCCAATGGCTTGACTTGATCCATTCCGAAGTGATTGAATAGTTCTTTAATGTAATTAACTTTATTGATAAAGATGTGCTCTTTCATTTACTTGATTTGAAGTTCAAAAGTTAGAATTTCATACTAAAAGATATAATGAGGAGTATGAAGAGTAGGATTAATCTTCCAAATTACCTTTAGGTGAAGCTATTAAGACTATTTTGTACATTTAAAAAGAGTCCCAAACAAATTAGTACCTTAAACAACTTTTAAGTTGTGCAAATATTGGAAACCTAGTCTCCCTCATATCTAAGTTTAGGGATGCCCTACTGAGTTATGTTTGTTTAATCCTTATAAAAATAAATTGCATTTTTATTCTACTCAATGCTATTTTTTAGGTTATCTAGATCACTCTAAAGGTTACATATTCTACTGTAAATAAGGGTTATCTAGAATTATTAAATCACAAACATCTAAATTTCTAGAATATAATATGTCTAATAAGATTAGTACTTCTCACATTTCAAATGATAATCGAGTTGATACTATTTTAGTTTCATATCCTTCACCCATTCAGTTAGGGATAGGAGACTCTCTACCTAGTGTCACTTTAGTGCATTATTAATAACTAATATATGTATATAATGAGTTTTTTTATGG
Source organism: Erythroxylum platyclados (assembly GCA_027563515.1). Lineage (NCBI taxonomy): Eukaryota > Viridiplantae > Streptophyta > Magnoliopsida > Malpighiales > Erythroxylaceae > Erythroxylum > Erythroxylum platyclados. Next base: position 12,404,174 of record JAOQMM010000004.1, read on the forward strand.
TAGAGGGTTTGAACATATTCAATTAAGAAGATTCACTAGGGTAAGGAGGCTTACTATATCATTTGATTATATATCTTATCTTACTGAGAATCACTATGATAGATATATCATTTATCTATTTACTTTCTCAAATGTTGTTTCTTGTCCTTGTATACATTTATAGGTGGATATAATGAGGGAAGAAATATAGCTCATGAAGCATAATTAGGTGTAAGAACTCACTGATTTAATTTAAAACTCTAAAGATGATGGTTGTAAATTGGTTTATAAGAGCAAAAAAGAACTTATAAGGTAAGATTGAGAAGTTTACAATCATATTAGTTGAAAAGGTTTTAATTAGAGAGAAGAGATAGACTTTAATATCACTTTTTCTTCTTGTATCTTCCAAAGATGCATTCAAAGAAATTATGAGAATAATAACTCATTATGATATGGAGATACATCAAATGGATGTTAAAATTGCCTTCCTATATGAAAATTTTTATAATGTCTATATGGTACAACCAACCTTATAAGATTTTAGGAAGATGAAAAGAGTCATCTAGTTGGTAAATTGAGAAAATCATAATACAAATTAAAATAAGCTTCTCGTAAGTGGAACTTGAAATTTAATAAGAAAATCATCTCATTTGACTTTGTGAAAAATAAAGTTGAAAGATGCTTATACTATAAGGTTAAAGAGAGTAAGGTCATTTTTGAACTTTATATGTAGATGATGCCTTGCTTACATCAAATGACTTGATTATATTACGTTAGGTTAAGCACCTGTTGTCCAAACATTTTGACATAAAGATATTAGTGAAGCATCCTTCATCCTTGATATTCATATTCATTGAGACAAATCTAAATTTTTTTTAAGTCTTTCTTATGTAGTATACATTGAAAGTGTGTTGCACACGTTTAATATAGTAAATTACCAACCTTGTAAAACATCAATCTCTCATGGAGAGAAGTTATCTTTAGCATAATGTCCAAAGAATGAAGTTAAAAAAGAAGTTACAAAGAATACTCCATATTCTAATGCAGATGATAGCTTGATGTATGTTCAAGTCTATACTAAACCAAACATTGTATTTGTTATTAGATTATTTGTTAGATATTTATTTAACTCAAATATAGACCACTAAAATGTAATTTAAGAAGTTTAGAAATAATTTTAAAGGACAAAGGATTATATGTAACATATAGAAAAGTTGAGAAATTAGATTTGGCTGGGTATATAGATCCTGACTTAGATCTATGGCTAGATGATAAAAACTCTATATTAGGTTTCATTTTTATGTTAACACATAGATTTACTTTATGTAGATGTGTCAAGAAGACAATTGAATCTCTTTTACTATGCATGTTGAGTTTGTTACATATTATGGCACTATTTTAGAGGTAGTTTATTTAATAAATTTAATTTATAAATTATCTATAGTTGGTTCGATTACTAGATATATTATTTTATATTATGATAATCTTTTTGCACTTAGAGGTCAAATATTTCACCATAAAAGAACTTATACGAAAAGGTGATATCATAGTGGAGCATATTTTATTTTAAATGTAAAACACAAAAATACAATTAAACAAGCTTATAGATATCTTTAAAGGGTAAAGGATTATATATTGACATAAAGGAAAGTTGAGAAATTAGATCTAATTATGTGTGTGTACGTGTGTGTGTGTGTGTATGTGTGTGTGTGTGTGTGTGTGTGTGTGTGTGTGTGTGTGTATGTATACACTTTGATTTTACTTATATTCAGATGATAGAAAGTCAATATCAGGTTACATCTTTATATTAGTATATGGGAATATTACATATAAAAGTATCAAGAAAACATTTGTGATCTCTTTTACTATGCATTTTGAGTTTGTTACATGATATAAGACTATTTTAAAGGTATTTGGTTGAAAAATATAATTTATGAAGTGTCTATGGTTGATTCTGTTGTTAGACTTACCTAGTTATATTGTGATAATATTTTTCACTTAGCAACCAAATATTCGACCATAAAGGAACTTATATAGAATGATGACATATTAGTGGAACATGTTTTACTAAGTATATGTTGGTTGATCTTTTAACTAAAGCACTTCACCTTAGAATTCTTGATATATACAATTGCAATATAAGTGTTTTGAAGTCCTTTGATACTATTAGTTATAGACAATTGTATATTTTCTTCAAATTTTATCATGTTTTATGACTACATTATTTATATATTGATGATCATTATTCTATTCTCAATCATAAATATTACTTTGCATTGCTATAATCAAAGTCTTAAATTTTATGTAAATTTAAAGCATAATATAAATCATTAGAAATATTTTTTGCTTGACATTGCTCTTATATCTAGTGATACATTTAGGTACAATGAGACATAGGTTATATAAAATTTAATCTTATAACAGTTTTATTGAAAATGGTTTAGCATATAGTGAGTGAAACACATTTTCCTATTGTAATTTATCATAAATTTTAAAGAAATTGAGACCAAAAAATGAAACATGATACATTATAGATCATTTCAGTACTATTGTTGTTTGTGACACTTTATTTTCTCATTAATGTTAATAAGGTTATTAGATATCCATGATTTTATTATATTTAGGATGCATATGACATATGTTTATGATATGTCCTAGTATCAAAAGCTCATGGGATTGAATGATGGACATTGATTATCATTTGATCAAATATTTTGCAAAAATTGATCGATAAAAATATCATTTTTATTCTTTTAGTCTTTAATATTTTTCCTTACTATAAATTGTATAATTAAAATTTATTTAAGGAGAAAAGGTTAGATTTTTATTGTTATTGAATATTTTATTAAATTACCATTTTTCATAATTAAAGTTAATGAAATTAAAATTTAATCTCGTATAAGGATAATAAAGTAACTCAATAAATCGGGTTGAAGTCTAGTTAAAAATTGATATCTAATTATCATGGAGCAAAAACTTATTAAATATGTGATGGTGAAGTTTAATAAGGTTAATATAAATAGACACTAAGTTGCCTGTACCTTGTTAAGTTTCATGAATTTCAAGTTTTCTCTAAGTCATTAAGAGATTTTTCCATTAAGAAAGGTGCAGAAAGATCTTTCTTATGTTGTTTCAAGCAACTTTTATAAAAAAAATGATTGAAAGTTTTTAAAATTTGTTAAAATTAAAGGTGACAATAAGTCGGGTCATATTAGGTTTATTGTCAACCTAATTCTCAAACATATTGTTCGATTTCACCATACAGTCTGTCTTAAGTTTGAGCTCGAACCTAATCAAATTGCCCAAAATGACATCATTTTAGTAAACTTCCTAAAACGACATAGAGTTAGGCCACTTGAACCTTTTAAGTCAGGCTTCAGGTTGATTTCTCAAGCCCAATCTTGGTTTAAATTTTGGTTAAACTAAACTCTACCCGTTAATTTTGGGTCAAACTTGGAATGTCCTTCCATTTCTAATTCTAATGTTATTGAACTTACCCAAAAAAAAATTAGCTGCTTACTCAAATATAAATGGATAGTAAGAGATATTTTCGTATTATCTCCATTTATATAAATTCATAATTAATCTTATACCGATTAATAAAATTCGAATTATATGTAACAATAATTGCTAAATGAACCATTTTCATCATTACCGTTATCCTCGTTTCGATTACATGCTTCTTGATTTCAATTAATATCCTCAATAACTATTATAAAAGTATTTCCTATTTCTAGTTACATATCCCTTAAATCATCATCCGACCTAACACTTCCAAGTTAGGTTATATCATATTTCAAGTAATTGGCCTTAGCTTCTTACGATTAAACTTGATTTCTAGTTCTAAGAGGACCATACAATGGACAACCCTTTTTCCAAACCTTATCTACTCTTTTGTAGAAATCTTTGTTTAATAATAATATGTCTAGATCATTCATTATAGTGTTAAATGTGGACAAATTGTCGAACTCAATACTAGTCCAATTGCTTGGTAACTTCTCTTGGTGAAGAGCTATAACACCTCTTCTTCTTACTTCAAAGTAGCTCCATGACTGCATAGATTGTGAATCAAGTCCTTCTTAGAGACAATATCTCTATCCTTCTCTTCAAAACTGTAAGTAACTATCCTCATCATTAGTATAACATCTTTTTTTTTCCACCACTTTGATCATCATTTTCATCAAGAAGCCCCTAGGTAACCTCAATCCCATCAAAATGATCAACAATCTCCTTTTATTGAATAATGGAATTCATCAAATCCGTCTATTTCTTATTCTTATTTTGGATCAAATCTTGCTAGATAAACATATAGTTACAAATTCAATGAGTTGGTTGTGATCAAAATAGTCACACATGTCATCAATAATGAAGTGGACTAAGACGATGAGTTTTTTTTAGAAAATAAGCAGCTTATGGGCTATTTGGTTCTATTTTTATTTTTCTGTTGTAGTTTTTAGTTTTAGTTTTAGTTTTTTGTTTTTTGTTTCTATTTTTATTAAAAAATAAAAATATTTTTGGTTGAGATTTCAAATTCGTAATAAAAACGAAAAACAAAAACTAGTACACCCTTTTTGTGTTCTTCAAATCTTGAAATCGATTATTGAAAATTAAAATATTACTCAACCATGGATGTTGTCATTTCTAGGAAAGAAAATCGATCTTGTTCTTGGGTTCGTGTTGTATTTACATGTTGAAGACTAGTGTAAAGGCAGGTAGTATGCACTGCACATCGTGGAACGACGATCAACCACCAACATTGGGAAGAGATAAGGTTGAGAAAGTGGTGAAAAGGCTAATGAGTGGTGGTGAAGAGGTGGCAAAGATGAGGAGAAGAGTCAAGAGCTTGCAAAATAACACATGTTACTATAACATAACTGAAACTAAATACTTTAATTCATCAACTTTGTTTTCTTTAACTTCTGCGACACTTGTTTTAGACAAAGATGACTGCAAGAGAAGCGATGAAGATGATAGGTTTTTCATTGATTTCTATGTGCAGAGACCTTTTAACGCAAGCAATAGAAATAATTCAAAAGCAAATACAAGCACCAGATACGAAAACAAACACAAGCAACAAATACGAAAATAAATAGGAAACAAGTATAGCTAGAGAAATCGCAGAAGAGGTTGAAGATGTAGAAGATACTAAAGTCAGCGCAAGGAAACAAATAAGATTTGTTTATGTGAAACATCAAAAACTGTTTTCAAAATAAATGAAAATGTCATTTTTACGTTTTCATAAAATTGTTGCAGTTTTCTTATTTTTAAAAACAAAAAATGAAAGCAATTTTAACCAAACAACTCTTTAGGATTTGATTTATTTTTTATGAAAATAAGAACAAAAGACCAAAAAGAAAAAGGAGCCAAACAACCCCAGCTTATTGTTGACATACTCTCTAACTTCTCATGAATCAGTCCCCTAGAAGTGCTTCGTAGCAGCATCATTATTCATCAATGTAGAGAAGGAGGCATAGTAGGAAACCAAAGAGGACCAGGATGGCAGCATCCCTGCATACAGTAGGATAATAGCTATCATGATTGGTACGTAGTTGTTAGAGTCTTGAAAATAAGAATAAACAAGAATTACTCTTTTGGTCTCCTTTGTTCAGAGAACCAAATATCAAATTTTCCTATGGTATTAACTACTACTAAAACCTCCTCCCCTGCTTATATGTGGAAAAAGGAGTAAACATGTAGACTAACTCATTCAAACATATATTCAGCTGCTTTTTGATGT
>JAOQMM010000004.1:12409989-12420591 GCA_027563515.1 Erythroxylum platyclados
GCTATCTTAGCCTTCCAAAGTTGCAAGCATAAGCCAAGAACAAGATGGAATGAAAGAGCTTCAATTAAAGATGAAGGTTGCAGAAATTTTGTGGCAAAAACTCAAGATTATGTGGAAGGATGTAGGTGTCGATGGAGTAGGTAAAAGAGAGCATCAAGTAACAAGAACAAGAGAAAAAGTTGTCTTTCAAGTGGAAGAAAACATGGGTGTTAACGGGTGATGAAGGTTTAGCCACATATCATGCCATGTGTCAAATAAAGAGCTATGCTACATGTCTCCTTCTTATGCTTCCAATTGTAACATAACAACTAGTCCATTTGTCACCCTAACACTAGGCCATTTTTCACCTAATTGTTCCACCATTTGTCACTCAATAATTTATGCCATTTGTCACTAAATCAATAGTGCCATGTGTCACCCTCTCATTGGCCCAATCAACCTAAATTTTCATGTATCAAATTTGTCTTACTATATCACATTTTTCCTAGACTAAATGCATATATCACTTCATTAATCACTCAATTATAACAATAAACTCCAAATTTCTAATTGCAATTCACCAAATCAAAATTCAAGACATAGACATTTCACAATTTACATCATGATCATTTTAAACCTTTTATACCTGGAATAAATCAATTGAGTGCATATACTATCTTTGCAATATTTCTAAATCATGGTTTATGTACGTACATGAATATGATGCATGTAAATGAAATGCTTTTCTTGAAATTCTCATATAATATGACTCATGTGACTCCATAGACACTTTAGATCCTTCAACAACTTGAGAGACGAGATATTACATATAGAATGATGATAAGGAATAATGTATACTTATAGCTAGGAGAGTTAAAAAGTTGCTCCTGTTAGTATTGAGGAAAGCTTGAAGTAATCCTTTAATTTTATACTATTGAGAAGTCTTCAACATAATGTTCTATAATATCATGAATCATTTGCACTTTTCATGATAAGTTATTCACTATTAGCTTAACCTTAAAATAATGCATATAGTTGTTTATGCATTCTAGTAGAGTTGTGCAGCATCAAACAAACTATAATAATGCATTTTTTTGTTCATATTATCATAATTGGGCATTTTTAAAGGTATAATGGATCTTGCTTTTGAAACACCAAAATTTCTTTCAATAATATTTCTAAATGAATAATGTATGTAGTTAAACAATTTATATGAACCTTAAGTTCTTCCTTTTCCTCCAAAGTTTTGCAAATGATATCTCTTACTATGGAAAGATGAAAAAAATTCAAGAATATTAGTATAGCCTGATTCAATCAAACTGAATTTACCTAAACATATAAAGAGCATAATATTAATAAAAATAAAAATAATTTTAATTATTATATTTATTGAAAAAAATCGTATCTTATAGAGGCATAGTGAATTAGTTATATGGATTTGTTACTATCTCTAAAAAAACTTGAGAATCATTTGCAATATCTTCTCTTCCAACCGTTATATATGTATTTTATATAATCAATAACAAATAATATTGTATGTTTGATTGATTCCTCTATTCTTGTATGGAATTTACTCATCAATTGTGTTATGTATGACTCATATACACAACTTAAAATCTTAAATTATTTTAGGAAGAATGTGTGTGTTTTTTTAAAAGTATTTAGGTGAACATATCTTAGGACACGGTCATTACCTAAGTTGTATTCCCTTCTAGAAATAATTAGAGGTTAAAGTATGGGTGGAAGACATAAGTGTTTTAAAATGGAAAAGTTGTTTTTATTGAAGACATGATCTAGGACACCATGTTGTTATAGACCATGTTTAAGTGCTCAAAGAAGTATAAGGGTTCACGGTCTGAAGATACAAGCATGACTGAGCTTATGCCTATATACTAGTAGAAACACTAAGAATAAGAACCAATGCCATATCCATGTCCCATGTCATGTCTGTGATAGGCAACCTTATATAGAAACATGTTATTGGTATAATTCAAACTCTAGTAGGATCTTAAAACTTATAACAATCATAATTATGATAGGTTAAGTTTAGTAAGGGCTATTTGAGTGTAACGGTATCAACTAAAGTTTATAATTAAGTATAGTTATATAAACATAGTCTATATAAAAGACAGTATATGATGTTCTTCAAGTTGAGAGTTTTGATTAAACAGTAAACAATTATAGCTATCGACTTTTAAGGATGAAGACAACTAATTGATCGAACCTATTAAAGATCTTCTTGTTGGTTCTTATTTCTTTCTTTCTTTCATACAAATTTTATCCATCCTAGATCCACCATTATTTCTCAGTAAGTAGTATCATAGCATAGTTCAAATAATAATGACTTCATTTGTAAGGTTCGAAGTGGAAATTTGCAACGAAACTGAGAATTTTAGACTATAACATAATGACTAAAGGATTTGATATCATATTAAGGCTTGTTGAAGGGGTTTTAAAAGGATAAGTTAGAAGAAATAAATGAGCTTAATTAGGAGGAGTTATAAATGCAAAAACCTAGAACAATTTGATTATGTCTGCCATATATGGTTAGGTACTACATCATGGATATTGCATCACTTAAAGAGATATGAAAGAAGCTAAAAAATTAATATATATCGATATCTCTTACAAACAAGACATATCTAAACTAAAGATTGTACAAGAGATGATGTAGGAGGTATATATGAAACAACATATCATTATATTCAACCATGTAGTTAGTGACATTTAAAAGCTTGATGTGACATATATATAAGAAGATTAAAAAAAACGATTCTACTTTTTTGTCAAAATATGATAACTCAAGATTGAGAAGTTTAATGATATGCTTATGAGATTAAGTAGTATACAATATATACTAGATTTAAGTAAGAATGTGATCTTTTTGTAAACCTTACATAATCTCTTTGTAAACCTTTATGTAATAATCATGATCAAAGGACCAAAATTGGTGAATAACATCTACAAACTAATAAAGAGCACAATTGTAGGTGGAGAAGCTGGAATAGTTGAGAAAGGAAGATAGTACTATGTTATAACACTACTATGTTATAACAGATATGGATAAGTCATCTTGGTGAAGAAACTTTATACTGAAAATTTATTATAATGTATAACAACATTTTGGTATATGTTTACTGTAGTTCTAAAAATTAATAGTTATATTATAAGTATGTCTTCTAAAGATGGTTTAACACCTAAGGAAGATGAAGGCAACGTATAATGATGTGAGAGACCTTTTACAGAACTTTCATTGAACACTTGGTATGCTTCAGAAATTCATCCCTAATTTGTTTCAAAAATGTTGTCTTTTTCTATTATTCACCAACATTAACACAGAACAACAAACAATGACCCATTAACAACCCAAATAAACCCTCACAACTCAATCCACAGTAACAAAACCAACGAACATAAAACCATATACCAACAAAATAGAGAGATAGAGAAGAGCAAACAGAGGGAGACAAGATGAGGCAAGTGAAAGCCAAGATCAATGTTTCACGCCAGCCACAGCAAAATCAAAAAAATCAAGACCTTTTCTTTTGTAAACAATTGAAGAGATGCTCTGTATATGGTTACTTCTTTTTGTTGTTTTCTAGTTTTGTTCTCATTTTATAAACAAACTTTGATTCTGTTCAGATTTTTTACTTGATTTTTTAATTCAAAATTATTACAAAATTCACAAAATAAATTTTAATAACTTTAAAATTAAAGAAATAGCCAAAAGCCAAGTAGATCTTATTGTGTTAGGTTGGCTAATTATGTAAGACACTTGTCATTAAGACTACATTTGCTTAGATATAAGGTTTTTAATAGAATGGAATGAAATGATTTATAATAGAATCCAATATAAATGGATGTAATATTAGAAAATTGTTGTTTGGGAAGGATAGAAGGGTTCATAATGTAATATAGTGAAATATTGTTTGGAAGATGGATGGGATGGAATGAAATGGAGTGTACGTATAATAATAATGAATGACTATTCTACCTTTGATAGAATAATGAGATGTAGTCTTACCACTTGTTATTAGGATTGAGGGTATAATTGGTATTATAAAAATTTGTTGAGGGTGTATTAGATAGTGCATATTTATTATTTTACATTTAATCTTAATCCCCCTAAATCGGAGGTAACTTATTTTTACTGTTTAGAATTGAATAGAATGTAAAGTGAAAATCTCCTCTTCTATCATATATCATTTTATTCCATTATAAACCTTCTTCCCAAACGACGGAATAATATTTCATTATATTCCATTTCATTACTAACCGCCTTACCAAATATAACCTAAAGGATATCTAATAGAAATTTAACAAAATTGTAATTAAAGAATTACAGTCGTTTTATTAGTTAGAGATAAGGTTGTGTACTTCTGAACTTCCACCTCGCTTATCTTTAAAATGTTGCTATAATTAAAGGATTAATATATTTCTTTTAAAACATTAAGCATTTAATATGACCCATTTAATTACGTTATGCACAGTAGATAACAAGAGAGGTCACATTTAAATAATAAATTACACCCTTTTTTTTCTTTCGACTGCAGAACTATAATTTGTTGAGAAGCATTGAGAACCTTTTCTTTAATTGAAGTAGCATGGCCAGCGGAACATTATTGTCAGTTTTAGCCTAGCAAACATTGATCCACAAAGGTAAATGTACCCCCATGTTATTTTATAAACCTGTCAACTTACGTTACAATGGTTTTCTTTCATATTGATCAATGTTGAGTGTTCTACAATAAATGAAAAGAAAAACAGTATGCTTCTTTCCTATGTATCTTTCAACATCAAATGCGATCGGTCAAATTTATTGACAACCCAATTATCAGAAATAGTTTTTATGACCTATCAACTATTAACCATCATCTACATAATCCATTGTGACAAAAACAACTTTCAGGTAATGAATCTGAATTAGACATGATAGCTTGCCTTTTGCAACTCCGAAATCCTAACTAGCATCCATCTCTCATAGAAACCAGTAACTGCGTAAGCCATAGCAAAAGCAGCAATGCCTTGGCTTGTATTTTCATTTTATCGCATTCATTGCATGAGTCACACATTTACAGTTATACCCGGAAACAACAAACACTTAAAGAGGCCTCCCCTTGCCCAACTAAAAAAAAAAAACCGAAAGTAGGAAATTTATCATCTTCTCCATTGGGTAGCATGACTGGTCCAGGATGCTTGTATATATTCTAAAATCTGGATCAAGTTCTTAACAACAAAGAATATTTGTCATCCATTTTGATTTAGTCTTCTCAATCTCTGATCAAGCTCTGCCATTACTGCTGGTTCTTGTTTTTTCCTTTGCTTGGATATAGTATCGGTGGTCATTGATCCTATCTTATCAAATGCAACCTGCATAATTTGGACACGTAAAGCATTTAATATGTATCTTCAGCATAGATTAAGTCACCTCATTCTAATATCAGCAATCGAAACTAGTACAAGGTTTCATCATCATCCTGTTGCAGACAAATAACAACTACAATCTCGTGTTCTTTTCTCCTTTAGAATAAAGGACAAATGAGATAGAGAAATGATATAAAAATATAAACTGAAAAGATGATTGCAATAGGGAGAACGGTGTAACCGTCAATAATTCATCAGGATCGAAGAGGTGATGCGAGGTTTTCTGTAGTATGTATATTACATCACCAACATTGCGGGCCCGAAGCAACTCCTCTTCCTTCATCTGCAATAATATATTATAATTTTGAAGTGCGTCTTCAGCAAGTCCAATGATGTTTCAATTGTGAAATTTCAGAAAACATTAAGGTCTAAGATGGGACTTTGTACTACGTGTGCATAGCTTTAGCACCTTGAATATAGCCAAAGCAACATGAAACAGGACCTTTGCACCCTCATAGAAAAGGACATCCCACACTCGCAGGGTTGTCTGCAAAAAAGTTACCCGAATAGTCAAATAGTTTCAGTCATTAAAGAACTTAAAAACATAACTGAGTTCTCTTCCTGTGGAGGGAAAAGTAATTGACGTTTTCCTAACCTCTGAAGGTAAGCTCTTAGAGAATAGGCAAAGGAACCACTCAGTGGCGACAAGGGAGACATCGAACTCCAATTCCTCCAAATGAGCAGCTATCCTGGGATTCATTTCTAGTTCATTGTATACAGCAAATAATGTAAGAGGACATTAAATATGTAATCAAATGGAATTACCTTGGGCAATTTTTAGCAAGTAAATCCTTGAAAACTCTTTGTTCAACGTGACATCCTGACAAATTGTTGGCATAGCAGTCATTGACTAGGACATTTTCCAGGAGAACTGCTAGCATCCAGAAAGCATCCTCCTCTGTTTTCATCACCAGCAATAGCAATGCTGCAACATAATTTAGACCCTGCACCAACTCTATGTTTCATTAAAGAAGTTGAAAATTTTTAATTGGGGCCAGATAACATCAACATATGAAAGCCAGCCACCACCCATCTACAAATGAAGTAGGTTTTAAGTGCCTACAGAAGCATTTTCATCGGTTTCCGGAGTTGGTAACATCCAAGCAGGAAGACATATTAAATTACATCCATCAATTTAATTACAAAAATCTAGTAAGTTCAGCTAATAATCTGCAAGATAGTAAAAACTTAATTCATATTTTAAATGGAAAAGAGCGTAATGTAGATAACTATGTGGAACTGTTTGCATGATAGTAAAAATTTTAATTCACATTTATCAGAGTATTAACGAGAAAGATCTAGATTCAGATAAAAGTAATTTAATGACTGAAAAGGACATAATATTCATAAAGAAATATGAGTTAATGAAATTATAAATGAGCAGTTTCTTGGTTAAGATTGAAAATTATCAAGAAAAACAGGAATAGATATTAAATTATGAGATATTGAGAAAATTAAACATGTAGCAAGTTAGGAAGAAAAGACAAGGTGCACAAACAATGCATCTGAGAGCTCTATATACTCTAAACAAGTGCAACTATTGGAATAAAATGTCTTCTTGAAAGTGCAACAAGATTGGGATACACGAGAGTGAATGAAGCCTAATTATCAATGTGTGAAAACTTCGCCTAAAATTCATCAGGCTCTCAAGTTGGAATAATGTAATCATGATAAAATTTTAGGGTGCATCTTGCAAAGAAAATAGGTACAAGAAATCAGCAATTCTATCATCTATTCTGAGATTTCCACAATAATCTGACATTTTCTATTTACCCATTGTTAAACTCATTAGGAACCAACCTGACAGTAGCCAACATCAGAATCACGGAAGGAATACCCAACAAGAACACGCCGGAGAGCAACATGGCCCTCAGAAGTATCCAGCCATGGGTGACCAGGAAATGTTCGTGGCAGGTCCTGCATATAAACAATGAAAGAATTATTTAGTAAAATCAAGCATTGGGAATATTGGCCGAAAAGGCAAAAATTTAACTTCAAAAGTCCCCTTATATGAAGCACATAGGAATCTAAATCCAAAATGTACAAAAGTGCACATGATACTTATATTTTACAAAATCATTTGCATATTCTAGGCAAGATATGCGTTATCCTTCCTCTGCAGCTAAACGGATAAAATAAGAGTTAAAAGATCAGGACTACCTCAGATACTGGTATTTCTCAACCTGACTTCATATAGTATGAATTTTGGTCCAAGAAACTTTGTTGGTGAGTGGGGGGAGGTTTGATAATAATAACCACTACTAAAAAGTCTCTTTGCATTCAGGTGTCATGCTTACTACTTTATACAAAATAATTTCAAAAAATAGATCTTTTCTGGTAACTCCAAGATGCAGCTACCTGAACTCATACTATTGAGGTCTTGTCAGAAATCCCACCCCTCTACAAAGAACAATCAATTCATCATACATTCTTGATAACCAGGAGAATACTCATATTTCAGGAGAAGCATGCGTCAGGACTCATGATTTTAGCTTCCATCATACGCCTTTGGTTTCATTACAAGCAAAAATGAAACTATAACTTGCTTTCAGATCCAAGCACAGATACATGGGCTATTGTCACGTAGGATACTGTCCAACATGATCATAACTTCATTGTTATTGCTTCCAAAATCAAAACTGGAAACATAGCAGTATGATTATAATGAAAGATCCAATCATGATTATAATGAAAGATCCAATCACGGCAGCTGCTAGTGAAGTGAATGATAAATCTGATGGTCTGAGTAATTCAAGATCCATATAACAATGCAATATTGAGCTATTAGATAATTATCTCCATTGCACAAGTAAGATCAGCCAATCACCAATATCAAAATTAAAACATATATTTCCTACAAAAGCACAAATACAAACACACGTACAAAAACAAATATCAATCAACAAGACCAGAGGTCCCGAAGCAAACATGCACCGGAAATTTGATTCTGAACACAGCTCAAATAACAAAAAGGACAATTTAATCAAAACCCATTAAAGAATAGATACCGTTACCTAAGAAAATCAAGCATAATGACCAATCAAGCTCGTATAGCCTTCAGATGATTAGATATAACTTCCTCAATTTTCAATTAAAAAAAAACATACCACGGTCATCAAGAATGTGAACAACAACCAGTTGAAAGCCAATTTGAAGCAAATAAATCAAAAAAATCCCAACCGAACGTTGCAAATCATGACAGACACGTTTCAACTGCAATATAAAATAATCAAATTCCAAACTCACATGATCAATCTGTCTTGTAGCCGGCGTAACTTTTCCCTCAACGGCCGTAGTCAGATCATTGTAGTAGCTCTCGGGAACGGTAGACTTCTTCTTTGCAGCTCCAGATAACGAAAACCAAACCTTTGGCCTTAGCAATGGTGGTATTCCCTTCCTAATAAGCCCCCTCAAAGTGATTGCATTAGCTAGAGTGGACAATTTGAGGGAAGATTTCAAGGCAATCCCTTCAGCTATTGAAGAAACATGTGGCTGTAAGTACCAATTGGCACCTTTGCTAGCCTCTAATGCCCACCAAATCCTTCCCTGTTGCCTCACCTTCTCTCTTACCTCATTCAACACATTAACATCATCAACATTGCCTTCTACAGTGAAACCATAAATGTCCTGGAATTTGACAGTTAAATTTTCCCTCCTTGCATGAATACTAGGCTTCAAAATTGGGACATGAGGATGGAATTCTATGGAAAATTCTCTTTTGTTATGTGTACTGTACATATCTACTTCTTTTTTGCCAACAGTTTATTCGTGACAGATCAAAAGAGAAAGGAAAACGGAAAGACGGCACCAAAGAGAAAAGCTTGTTGTTAAAATTGTTGGAAAGGGGCAAAGGCTTGCAAACCTTGAAACAGTCAATTTCGGAAGCTTCATAAGTTTGCAATTGGTGTGGTTTGAGATAGTTATTTAAGTATTAATCAAAAGACTCACAGAAAAACAAACTTTATCCCCTAATACAGAGAGAAAAAAATTACACCTGGAAATGGCAACGGAAGACCCGTTTCTTCCATCCAAAAGAGCTTAGAGCTCTATTATCGGAAATGAAAACTGAAACGCGAAAGAGACAAACAGAGAAAGCAAAAGCTTGGCATCATCAGAAGAGAGGAGGATAAGAAAGACCTAGTTACCCCGAAAGGAAAATGTTTATTTACCAGCTCAAAGAGAAGGAAGAAAATCAAAAGGTAAGGAAAGCTAACAAAAAAAAAAAGAGAGCCAGAAAACAGATAAAAGGCCGAGTAGGAGTTAGAAAACTTGAGAGACATAAAATCTTCCCAGTAATTCGTGTAGAGAACGAGATGGAGAAAATTTGTATAACTTTTTTAATTGAAAGAAAGTAAAGAAAAAACAAACGATTGATGAAGAAAACTGAGGCGATAACGGAGGAGAATCCAGAAGCATCAGACGAGCTCTGTAGTTATGGAGGACACAACCGGGAAATAGGTGGCCTCACGTCGGCTTCTCTTTGTGAGAAACATAAAAATGGTAGGTGATCAACCGGATACTAGAACCAGAGAGGGACTACAGTGAGGAAAGAAAAAAAGTCTTGCGTGTAATTTCAGTTCTTCTGGTGATAAGAAAATTAGTGGAATTTCTTAAAAAAGTTTGTTCTTGTTAACGCCTGGCGCGTGGAAGCGGGTAGGCAGAATGCTTTCTAGTTTCTATTTGGCCCTTGTTTCGTCTTTTCAATGACCAAAATACCCTTTAACATCAATTGTTCGGCTGTAACTTTGTGTTATTTTTTGCTAATATTATATATGATAAAAGTTTGGAAAAAGAAAATGGGTATAAATGACGTCGGAGAAAACATGGATTGCGAGATCTGAAGGTCCAAATTTATTAATATTTTATGTATTGATCATATGATTAAATTATCCCTTCCACTTGACGAATACAAGGCTTAGAATATCAGTAAGTATGACTGTGAACAATGAATTAAAATAATGACAACGGAACAAGTTACATGGGATATCAAGACAAGCAAAATGGACAAAGACAAAATGATGGTATAAGAGTAGGATATTTCTTTCAATTACATCTAAGACCAAGTCTGAGCGACCTCTTAAATATATTTCCTAAATTTACCATCGAAATATCTACTATTTTACCTTTTTATCGGATCAAGTTATCTTTAGAAATAATTAAACTTTAAACATAGATTTTTCATTTTACTTATTCTAAAAA
>JAOQMM010000004.1:12454592-12465343 GCA_027563515.1 Erythroxylum platyclados
TACAATCGTTGCCATCAGCTCCGAAAAGGTTACATGCAGCATATGGAAGAAGCTGAAGCGCTCTCTTCGGTCTGTTACTACAAGAGAGCAAGGCCTAAGCTCCTTTCTGTACTTCTCCTCTGTCTTCTATCTTGCACCCTCATTTTCGCCACTCACTTGCTTTGTTCTTCCCGTGCTTGCTCTCTCTTCTGTAAGCTTTTCTTTGTCTTTTCTTTGTCTCTGGTTTTCATGTCCTCTTTCATTTTATTTGTGCATATGTACATCATATCCAGATGGATGTCTCATTTTTGTTCTATATAGATTCATACGGTCCAGAAAGTGAGGGGCTTGTTGCTGATATGGAGTTAAATGATTCTCTGTGTTCCTCCGTCTCCAATGGTTAGTATTTGTCTGTTTATGTCTCCTGTATTTGTGATGCCTCTTGCTCCTTATGCTCCAAAAACATGTTTTGTTGGGTGGAGATGGGAAACTCCGTATAATAGCTATTTTTCCCTATTGTTTTAGATATTCAGGAATTCCTTATGCTCCATGGTTTCCTGCAAATCTAAATTCTTTAGTAATCTTATGGAATTCTCTGGGTCATTTTCATGGGTAATTTCATCGAGTATAAAGGAAAGTTTGTATCACATTTATATGGACCATGAAAGTTGGGGAAAAGAGAAGTTGCAAGTAATTTCATTGAGTAGAAAGTAAAGTTTCTGTCACATTTTTAAGGACCATGAAAGTGGAGGTAAAAAGAGTTGTAAAATAATTTTAAAAAAATTTGTACTTCATAATACTGTTACTGTGTTCAAGACAAAGTAGAGTAATCCAAAAAATAGGTTTAGCATATAATTGTTGATAAATGAAGCATTTCACACATTTTGTTTTTTTGGGATAAAATTCAGGAACCATATGTTGTGATAGGAAGAGTAATCGAACTGACGTTTGTGTCATGAAAGGGGATGTAAGAACGCAATCTACGTCTTCTTCAATCTTTGTTTATGCCTCAAGAAACACCAGTAATTTCACCGACCTTGCAGCAAAAATAGTTGGTCAACATGGGGAACTCCAGCATGAAATGATCAAACCTTACACCCGGAAATGGGAGACAAGTGTAATGGACACCATTGATGAATTACACCTTGTAGCTCAGAAAGAGTATTCTACGAGTAAGCATGGGTGTGATGTCAAGCATGATGTGCCTGCTGTGGTTTTCTCAACTGGAGGATATACTGGAAATGTTTATCATGAATTCAATGATGGTATTTTGCCCTTGTTCATCACATCCCAGCATTTGAACCGGAAAGTTCAGTTTGTGATCTTGGAGTATCATGATTGGTGGATTACAAAATACGAAAACATTCTTTCTCATCTTTCGGATTATCCAGCTATTGATTTTAGTGCAGACAACAGAACCCACTGCTTCCCTGAAGCCATTGTTGGTCTTAGAATCCATGATGAACTTACCATCAATCCTTCACTCATGCAAGGGAATAAAAGCATTATTGATTTCCGTAATCTTCTGGACCGAGCATATTGGCCTCGAATTAAAGGTTTAATGGAAGACGAGGAACGAGAAGCTCAAGAACAGCCCAAACTGGACGTGCTACCTTCACCCGTGACTTCAGGAGCTCCTTTAGACTTGGAAAAGGAAGTGCGTAAAACAAAACTGAAGAGACCTAAATTGGTCATATTATCTCGAAATGTTTCTAGAGCTATATCCAATGAGGATTTACTCGTGAAAATGGCAGGAGAAATTGGATTTGAAGTTGAAGTTTTGAGGCCTGACAAAAGAACAGAACTTGCTAAAATTTACAAGGCACTCAATTCAAGTGATGTTATGGTTGGTGTGCATGGTGCTGCCATGACTCACTTTCTCTTTATGAGGCCTGGTACAGTGTTTATCCAAGTTATTCCTCTTGGAACAGAATGGGCAGCTGAGACTTACTATGGGGAGCCTGCAAAGAAGCTGGGGTTGAAGTATGTTGGCTATCAGATTCTTCCAAGAGAGAGCTCATTGTATGATAAATATGATATGAATGATCCTGTTCTTCAAGACCCCAGCAGTGTGACCAAAAGGGGATGGCAGATCACGAAGGCAACATATCTTGATAGCCAAAATGTGACATTAAACCTCAGAAGATTTGGGAAACGGTTAGTTTTTGCATATGGTTACTCCATTAGAAAAATGGATCATAAACTTCATCAACAACTACATTAAAATTCAGTCATTATCAGAATCGGGAGATACAAACATCACTTTATTTTTCCTTTCATTACCATTCTTTTATTTGATGCTGTACATGGAAAGTAATTATTATTTGTTTGTAGAGGCCAGAGTTTAATCAAGTTATGTACATTTAGTAACAATAAGAAGGCAGATGTAAATGCTAGGATGTTGGAAGCAGTTGTTTCCCACTTCCCTGTATTTGATTGTTCAAACTCGTCAAAAATATTTCTGTAACTATATTGTTAAATTCAGTTCTGAAATTCTAAATTGGTGTGGGGCAGGTGAAATTTGTAAGTTAAAGAAGAATGATTTTGCAGACATGATAAAATAAGAAGTTTGCTTCTATAGTTCTATCCTATGTTTTTAGTTGGGAACATTAATCAACCATGTTGTCGGGCTCTTACACACCAAAATGTCAATTGACATAGCTCCGCTGTTTCATAATCTGGTTTCTTTTGACTTCGTTGTAGTTATATACTCAGTTTGTGATAAATAGGTCCTAAATATACTAAAATAATTAATTTGGACACGAGAAAAATAAATTTTAACGTCTTCTTGCTATAAAATAAGTTGATTCATACAAGTTATCCGAAGTTGAAAGAAAAAGCTGCTCTTAAACAGATATAAGTGTTGGAAGCTCTTAATTCATCCCTCAAACAGAAATTTAGAATCTAATAGCTCTAAGAAGGAGATAGAAACTCAATTTACTTTCCCAATGCTATTCAATCTAGAATTAACATTAACAAAGTATGTTTTTAACAAATCATAAAGGTGTTTCCTACCTGAAACAGGTGGATTTAGAGACTTTGACTTTTAACTACTTCAAGGATATGATCTTAAGGATTAAAGCTAACTTAATTTCTTCTGTGCAGGCCATTAAATCATTCATTTCTCCAGCTCTCACACAAGAACAGATAGATGCACTCAATATGCATGTGGCAAGTGTCGAGATTGAAAAGGCATTATTTACCATTCACCCTAGCAAAATTCTAGGGTACACTAAATTCAATACTTTGTTTTTAAAAAAATCTTGACGATCGGTAAGCAGTCAAGTCATCAAGGCTATACAAGAAATTTTCACAATAACAAAAGTACTAAAGGAAATGAAACAAGACATTTCTCTGCCTTGTTGTCAAGACCCCCAATCCTTCCTATTGTATGTTCTAATACTCTTTATAAAATCATCTTCAAGATCTTAGCCACTAGATTGCAAGTTATCCTAAGGCACATCATCAATCCCAGTCAAGGAGCTTTCATTCAAAGAAGAAATGTTGGGATAATATACTAATGACACATAAGTTATTTAAGTTTTACCATAGGAAAAGTCCATTAGAAGCTACTCTATAAAGATAGAATTTCACAAAGCGTTCAACTCCATTAACTAAAAATTCATAATGGATACTCTTTGAGGCATTTGGTTTCCTTAGCAAATTCACCAATTAGCTGGAAGAATGCATCACAATTCCCTCTTATGGTTTATTAGTCAATGGTGAACCAACTTATGTATTCAAGCTATGGTCTAAGACAAAGGAACCTCATATTACTATACACTCATAATATGCATAGAGGTCTTGACTAGACTTATTGCTCACAACATCTATCTGGGAAAGCCTTTCAGGTACCATTACAAGTGTAAGGCACTGAAATTGTTCAATTTATCTTTTGATGTCAACCTGTTGCTTTGTGGTGTTGAAATCCCATCGATTAAAGAGTCCATGTATATTTTACCTTTTTGTCAGGACTAACAATTAACTACTTTAAAAGTCAATTATATGTCTTTGCTAGTCCAGTTGAGTTAGACTCCTGCTAGAATACCCCTGCTAGACCCACATAGAAAGCAATAATACTTCTGCTGGAGTCACCCTCCATAAGTTTAATTTGAACAATTAGTTTATTGAACAAACCATAACAAAATATATTGTATATCAATCAAACATCAGTAACGGATTGAGCACACACTCTGTCCTAATATAGAAATAGAGGACAATTAACTATTGATACATCAAGTTTTGAACAATTGTAGAGATTGATAAAGATTTTCACCGGAATAGTTTTCAAGCTTCTATTTATGGATTTCAGTATTTTAGTAATTATCAAGCAACCAAAATATTCCTCAAGTCAACAAAAATAAACTATCATCAAAATCTGCCTCAAGCCATATATAACATAATCAAAAACTCAAAATTTTCTCTCTCTCACATAGACACAAAGAGATATGTAAGTATATATAAAATTGAATCTGTAAGTCAAATCCATGACATAATTTTGACTGTTGAGACCAACAAGCTCGATTTTCTTTCCTTGTTTTTTGAAATTGTCTCAAATAAGAAGAAGTAAAAATTGGTCATACGATTTAAAAATGTTTAATAAAAGGAAGAAAATGAGCGAGTGAGCATGACAACGGTGAAAATGCTTTAGCTATGGTCGAAGAGATAGAACTGGAGATGATTCCAATTTCCAACAAGTTGATGGTCAATGAGAAAGAGAGCAAGAAACGATCCTATTTGGGGAAAAGATGGTTCACTGATTTAATTAGGGATAGTGACTTATAAACAACGAATAAAGTTAACAAAATGATGAAAAAATATATACAAATAAAAGGAGATGAAATAATTAGAAGTGATTATATATATATAAATATATCTCGAATTAAATTATATGTATAATCTATTTTTTAAGTTGAATCATATTTAATTAATTTATTAATTTTAAATTAAATTAAACTAACCTCATTCTAATTTTGAATACTTTTTCTATTCTTAGACTAATTATTGTTAGTGAGGTGGGGTAGTCTAATGTAATATGTTATTGCAGTTTCTCCGCAAACAACCCGATTACCTGCTAGCATCTGTGACAAATTAGATGCCATAGGTTCGACTCTCATCTTTAAATTTTAAAAAAGAAGTCATTGGAAAACATTTTTGTGAACTAAAATCAAGTGTGGCTTAGGAATTAGGAGCGAGAGGGATACCGGTACTTTTGCTAATGAAAATGGGTTCTCCCTTTTAACAAACAAAGATGCTTTATAGGTTAAGAGTTCTGAGGAGCAAGCAGGCAACTGTCGAAGATAACGTTCTACTTTACTATTACTATTTTTACTGTAAACATTCTTTTGTAAAATTGTTGATTTGTTTTATTCTTTAGGAATCTTATCTAGTACAGATTATAGCTATCTTTAAGAAGTAAGATATAGGTAGGATACCTTTCAGTAGCTATTTTAGTGGAATAGTTGTTATTTATTTGACTATAAAGTCTGTAAAGGTCTTTGGCAATAAATACAGGAGAAAGCATTCTCTCTTAAAAACATCCCTCTCTCTTCTTATAGCCTTTGCTTTATTTCTTTATTTTAAGCTATTAGTAGTATCAGAGCCTGAAGGTGAAAACACGTGAGGTAGTAAACAATTTCTCCTCCTCATTTTAATGGCCGCTAATTCAAATTTTGTCTAAGCAGCCATCCCACGGTTTGATGGTCACTATGAACATTGGAACATGTTAATGGAGAATTTTTTATGATCAAAGGAGTTCTAGTCAGTTGTTGAATTTGGCATCCAAGAGCCACCAACAAGAATGGATTTAACATAATCCTAGACAAAGACTTGGAAGCTAGAAAGTTAAAGACCTGAAGGCCAAAAACTATTTGTTTCAAGCTATAGATCGTTCAATTTTGGAGACTATTATTTACAAAGAAACCTCCAAAGACATTTGGGATTCTATGAAGCAAAAATATCAAGGCTCAGTTAGAGTGAAGCATGCACAACTTCAAGCCTTAAGAAGGGACTTTGAGACACTGGCAATGAAGGAAGGAGAATCTATCATTAGCTATTGTGCTAGAACAAGGGAGATCAACAACAAGATATGATTTCATGTTGAAAGGATAGATGATGTCACTATTGTAGAGAAGATTTTACACTCGTTGACACCAAAGTTTAATTATGTTGTCTGTTCAGTTGAAGAATCAAAAGATATAGATGCTCTCTCTCTCTTGATGAATTGCAAAGTTCCTTATTAGTTCATGAACAGAAATGAACAAAAATGCACTTGCCGAAGAGCAAGCCTTGAAAGCTTCTACCAACACCAATACTCATTCCAACAATTCTAGAGGAAGGGGTAGAGGTAGAGGTGCAGGTAGAGGTAGAGGTAGAGGAAGAAGAGATAGAGGAAACATAGATGGCAATAAGAATTTCAAGGCTAACAATGGCGACAAAGACAGAGGGCTTTAACAAATCAAAGGTAGAGTGTTTTAGATTTCATAACTTTGGTCACTATGCATTTGAATTTTATACCAGGCTGCCTAATGACAAAGAAAAGTGAGAGATTTCCAATTTTTCTAAGTAGAATGAAACAGAAACATTGTTGATGGCTGTTCAAGAGAGACACGCACCTGAATTAGATATCTGGTATGTGGATACAGGCTGCAGTAATCATATGAGTGGAAGTAAGTCTTCTTTCTCTTATCTAAATGAAGACTTACTTTTGGTGATTGCTCTACTGTGAAGTAATGGGAAAAGGTGATAATAAAATAAAAGCCAAGAATGGTTTTGTTGAAACAATCTCAAATGTTTCTTATGTTCCTGACGTTAAAAATAATTTGTTAAGTACTGGTCAATTAATAGAGAAGGGTTATATTATAATTATTCAGAAGGATGTTTGTGAAATATATGTTCCATCTAGAGGAGCTATTGCTCTTGTCTCAATGAGTTCCAACAGATTCCCATTGAAAATTGAGAGCGTACAAACTAGTTTAATGACTGAAGTAAAAGATCCTTCATGGTTTTGGCATTTTCGTTATGGCCACTTGAATTTCAATGGATTGAAGATTCTCCAATAGAAAAACATGGTGACTGGTTTTCCACAAATTGTTAAACCTCCCTGAGTGTGTAAAGAATGTGTTGTTGGCGAACAACATCATTCTGAATTTTCTTAAGGAAAGTCATGGCGAGCAAAACATGTGCTAGAGCTAGTTCACTCCAACATTTGTGGCCTAATAAATCCAACTTCAAATGGAGGTAAAAGATAATTACCTTCATTGATGATTTACATGAAAAACATGGGTTTATTTTTTGCAAAAAAAATTAGAAGCTTTTGGTGCATTTAAAAGCTTCAAGGCACATTTTCAAAATGAAAAAGGAAAAACCATTAAGTCTCTTCAGACATTGTGGTGGAGAATATTGCTCCAATGAATTTGACAAATTTTGTGATGATCATGGCGTTCGAAAGGAGCTCACAGCTGCATATAAACTGCAACAAAACGGTGTATCGAAGAGGAAGAATAGGATCATCTTTAAAATGGTGCGAAGCTTGTTAGCAAAAGGGAGAATTCCAAAAATCTTTTGGCCAAAAGCTGTAAACTGGAGTATCCATATTCTAAATAGATTCCAACCTTTCCAGATTCAAATATGACACTAGAAGAAGCTTAGAGTGGGAGGAAACCAGTTGTTGATCATTTTAGAATTTTTGGTTGCATTGCTTATGCCCGTGTTCCTGATGCAAAAAGAAAGAAACTTGATGATAAGGGGGAAAAGTGTGTCTTTCTCGGTGTAAGTGAAGCATCCAAAGCATATAAACTATTCAACCCATAAATAAAGCATATTGTAGTAAGTAGAGATGTAATTTTTTACAAAGAGAGCACTTGGATTGGGATAGGCACCAACAGGTTGTTCCCTTATTTTTCGATGTTGAAACTGAAAAATAAGAGCAACAACCTTTACCACAACAAAATTCATCAACTCCTGGGTCTGAAAACTCACCAATTGCATCTTCAACAGTAGCTGGAAATTTAGAGGCAACAGCTGAATCTTCTTTTCGTCGTGCTCAAAAAAGGCCTGCATGGATGACAAATTATGAAGTAACTAGAATAGACCAAACTAATCTAGTCACTCATTTTGCTTCATTTTCATATTGTGATCCTATATCTTTTGAAAGCGCTTTCAAAAACCCAAAATGGCAAAAGGTGGTGGATGAAGAAATTGAAGCTATAGAAGGAAATGATATTTAGGAGCTATCTAGACTTCCAAAAGGGCATAAAACTACTAGAGTGAAGTGGATTTTTAAAACAAAGCTGAAGGAAAATGATAAAGTGGACAAAAATAAGGTGCGATTAGTGGCTAAGGGATACAAACAAGAATATGGGGTTGATTACAAAGAAGTGTTTGCTCCAATTGCAAGACATGCCACAATCAGATTAGTGATTGCATTGGTAGCTCAAAATTCCTGGCCCATCTTCCGATTGGATGTCAAGTCAGCATTCCTACATGGAAATTTAGAAGAACAGGTATTTATAGACCAACCTCCTTGTTATATTAAAATTGGACATGAGCATAAAAAAGGCACTTTATGGCTTGAAACAAGCCCCATGGGCTTGGTATAGTCGTATTGAAAGTTATTTTTTAAAGGAAGGTTTTTTAAAATGTTCATATGAGCACACTCTTTTTATTAAAATTGGCGATGGTGGGAAAATACTTATTGTTTGCTTGTATGTTGATGATCTTATATTTACTAGTAATGATAGTGTCATGTCTGAAAAGTTCAAAAACTTTGTATTGATTGGGTTTAATAATAGTGATTATGTAGGAGATCAAGATGACAGAAGATGCACTTCGGGTTATGCATTTATGATGGGCATAGGAGATGTTTCATAGTCATCCAAGAAACAACCAATTGTCACTTTATCAAGCACAAAGGTTGAATTTGTTGCTGCAACAACTTATGCTTGTCAAGCTATCTAGTTGAGCAGAATTCGTGAAGAGATGCAATTCAAGCAAATAGAAGCTACAACAATTTTCTGTGACAACAATTCAACAATTAAACTCTCTAAAAATCCTGTGCTACATAGAAGAAGCAAACACATCGATGTGAAATATTATTTCTTAAGAGATCTCAGCAATAACGGAACAATTGATTTGAAGTACTGCAGAAGTGAGGAATAGCTGGCTAATATACTAACTAAGGCACTCAAATTTCTTGCTTTCCAAAAGCTGAGAAAATTAATGGGAGTTTGCATTTCTAAAGATCTCGCTTGAAGATACTAGTTGTTACAGTAAACTGAAGCTTGAAAGCTTTCAGTTTAAGGGAGGAATTGTTGATGATAATGTTCTATTTTACTATTACTATTTTTACTGCACACATTTCTTTTGTAACATTGATGATTTGTCTTATCCTTTAGGAATCTTATCTAGTGCAAATTATAGCTATCTTTAAGAAGTAGGATATATAGGATATCTTTCAGTAGCTATTTTAGTAGAATAGTTGTTATTTATTTGACTATAAAGTCTGTAAAGGTCATTGGCAAAAAATGCAGGAGAAAGCATTATCTCTTAAAAACGTCCTTCTCTCTTCTTATAACCTTTTCTTTATTTCTTTGTTTTAAGCTATCAGCAACATGTTAGATTAGCAATCCACAAAAGTTATTAGCCAAAGCAAACTCTTCTAATCTATGGAAAGCATTATGAAGTGTTAAGGAATCATAACAACTTGAACTTTTTTTGGATCATACGTGATGGTGCAAGGGTCAAATTTTGAAACAATTCTAGTATTTCTTAATTAACTATCCAGAAGCGATAGTTTTAGATGAAGATGGCTAATGCAAGCAGTGGTTGGGAGTTGATCAAACTATATACGAATGGAGCATTAAGTCTTAGTAGAGAGTTGAATTTTTCAGCCAAAGCCTTGTGGTTGCTCAGACATTTTGGTGGAGTAATTCTATTAGAAGCCTTGTAGTTGCTCAGTCATTTTAGGTAAAGTAATTTTAATGGGTTTACATGTTGACGTTTAACCGTTAAGTAGGTGGGGGAACAGATCCTCTGTTCCCTCTATTCCAAATCCTTCTTAGCCATCCAATTTCTTTTTATTTATTTCTATGAAGGGATGAAATCACTTTGGGAATAGGGGGAATAGAGAGGAACAAAAGATCTAGGGTGAGGTAGGCGGTGGATCTTATCTTGTTGATTTGTATTTTAAAAAAGACTAGAGAGGGTGGTGCATAACAAATTATGTGCATAGCATAGTTTCTCTAAGTCCTTTTTTGGTATTACAATGCCAAGTTCTTAATTATTGCACTCTCTTTCATGCTTAAATTTATTTTAAAAGACTCATCATACTAGTCACATATTCCCATTAATACTTTTCTTTATATAAATCACATAATTTTGTAATTAATTCTTCAATTGTATTTTTAATATTTTTTATTTTCCCTTTCAAATATTATCATGTGTCATATTTTGAGTGAAATGAGATAATAATTTTCATATTAATCCATATGAAATCATTTTTAATAGATTGCATCTAATAACCAAAGATTATTATGAGGACTTGCTATATATGAGAGTAACGATTGTTTTAGAAACAGTCTCTCTGGACCTCTTTAGATTTCGCGTCTCAGCAAGATTTCTATTGGATCACTACAGCAAAAAGTAGTTTAGGCAACACTAAATTTGTAACGTTTTAAAATGTGTTGCTTAAAACTGATATAACGCAACAGTTTTTAAAGCGTTGCCTTTAGTAATATTAATAGGCAACACTAATAGTAATTTGTTGCCTTTAG
>JAOQMM010000004.1:12465443-12481953 GCA_027563515.1 Erythroxylum platyclados
TTTTCTATGTGTTACTTAACATTCCTACATATATCTAGAGAAAGCAAGCCAAAAACTAAGGAACCCCGAAATTCTAGTGACAAATTAAAGATTAAGGATTATTAATGGCTTTGGATAAGGTGGCCTAATTTCCCTCTTTCCCCTAATTTTATAGTTTTTCATTATTCCTGTAAATAATGTTTATTAGGGACAATTTACAACTCAAGTGTGAGGGAGGGAATTAATTACTAATGTTTATCAATTTTTGTTAAAGTTAGCTTAATAGGAAAAAAAAAGAAGATTTTTAACTTTAAAAGAATATTGATCAAGATAATCATTATAAGTTTAGTTGTTATGATTTTATTTTTTTAGGTCAATAATTATGAGCATTAATGATTAAGTTAAATTTAATTTGTCATTAATTTTGAAAATAGATTCTTTATTTGTACTATGATTCTTGTATAATTTGTACAAACAATTGAGTTAGAAGTGAATTCCTTTTTAGCATTTTCAACATCTCACTAAAAGAAAACAAAAAACTGTGTGACTAAGTAAGCATTAAATGAATTCACTCCACTAACTTTAAACCATTTAAAAAGGTCAAAGTTAAAGAGTAATGTTGATGGTCATTTGAAATAGTCACCTAATTGAGTAATCGGGAGTATTCATAAAAAGGTTTTTACTTTCATGTCAAAAGGTTAGGTAACTTCTCAAATAAGGGTAACTTCTCAAATAAGTATCTAATTGCTCTTGTGTTAATTTAAAGTTAGTATTTTTCTTTTTTCGATAAAATTGTGAAAATTTTGAAAGTTGAAGGAAATTTCTCATGTATGTTCATTTTATGTATTAGGTTGAATCTTATGGATTAAGTTAAAGTTCAAAGGATTATGGGGTTGAACTGAATTGATTTATGACTTGATTTAAGTAGCTAAATGCCTAGCAAATTGATGAGCTGTGCAATTAAATGAATAATAAAGAGTCTTGATTGATCTGATTGATTTGTTAAATTCATTCTTGGAATGGCCAACTACTTAAGTTTAAAGTGATGAAATTTGCTTGAAGACTTATAAATGCTTATGTGTGGGAGAATTTGATATATGTTAACTAGGTTATATTTTTAGCATAATTTATAGAGCATTTTAATTGTGTTTTGATGGTTTTTATTGGATTTGGTCATCAATATGGCTTATATTATATTTACAGGCCTTGTTCTAACTACCCAATAAAAAATGAAAGAATTTAAGCAAGTTAGACTAAATTTGAACTTTTTAGCGTGATTTTCTCAGAAATCAGATCAAACATAGATCCATATATTATTCATGTAAGCTAACATTTCATTCTATTTCTTTAAAAATTTTCCACATAAATAATATGAACATGTGTTTATGCCTTTAAAAATCGAATTAGAGTGTCTTAGGACAAGAAAGGGCCAGTTTTAGAGACAAAGAAGGGGTTATATCTAGATTCAACAAAATATCTTCGAGATTTCAAGTGTCCACAAGAATGAGTTCTTTTATTTTGTATTTTTCCTTAATTATTATTGGTTTTCTTATTTTTTGAATGAACTAAATTTAAATGCATCTAAATGAGTTGAATCCTAAAATTAATTATTTAGATTGATTATTTAATTTAATAAAAGAATCAAGTTTTAATATGAATTATTCATGATGACTTATTGTGATTGAATTGAAGTATGTTATCATTTTGATTCAATGTTGAATTTCATATATAGGGATTGATAAATCATATATATGAATAAATCATGGCATGAATAATAAGAGCTATATGAAATCTTAAAAAAAATATTATATAAATCTTGTGGGTTAGAGTCAAATATATTAAGAGAATTCATTGAATGAGTTAACGCATTCTTAAAGGTTTTGATTATAAAAGACTTTAGTCAATCAGCTTATAAATTGAGGTTGTACGTCTTGAGGAAAATATATAGTTATAACTTTGAATTTTCTACTATTTAAAAACCAAAGGTTAAATATTGAATCAATTCATGTTCTGATCTTGTATATCTGCCTAGTCTACACGAAGTACATTTGAGTCATTCGTAGGTATCCTTAAAATGCTTTGGTTTCGTCTTCGTTGGGTAATACGTGTCACATATAAGAAGCAGGAAATTAATCAAGAACGACTGTGATCGGGTTAGAAGATTAACTCCTAAAATACACTTTTATTTGTTAAGAAGCTATTTGTTAGGTGCTCTGGAAACCATAAGGAGCAGCAGACATCAAGTTAATTCCTCTTGTATAACCTTTTACGGGTCCGTGCGGCGGTGAGAAATTATATGCTCACAAATTATGACGAACGATATAATATAGCAGCTATAACACTATGTTAATACATAATTACATGTAAGAACAATTAAAGATAGATATAACACTATGTCAAGGAATCTTTTATTGCAAATAGATAGATTCTCATAAATACAAGTCAAAAAGGGGATAGAAGTTCATGTTGAATCTGGAAGACGGTGGCTCTTGTCATATGAATCTGATATCCCTTTTTGTCCACAAATAATGAATCTAATATTCAGGATCATCTATTTTCCAACAAAAATATTCGGGATCAACTATAAAACAGCTTCTTCCCTAAGATGAATGCCAGATTCTATCAAAAGAAGTGTGATCTTAAGACGCTTCTTGCAATGCCAAAGACCACAACACGGAGAACAAACACTAAAGCAACCAATCCAACAGCGCCGTGGTATATTTATTTGGAATAGACATGTGCGATCATCGAGACTAGATAACAAAGCTGTAATAGGGCTCCATACCAGTTTTTACATGCCTTTAAGAACAACTAATTGAATTCACGTGTTCCTTCAGTAGCAGCAAAATTACATAGCACCACATCATAATTCAGTTTTTGGGTATTAAAACCAGCAACCAATTACACTGTTTTTGCAGGCCATGTTGCTTGGGCAGACATTATTATTCCTACAATCACTCCAAACAACCCAAGGGCGCTACCAAAGATCTCAATCACAAGTATTTTTACAAAGAGGGAGGAGTTTTGAGCATCAGACAACGCACAACTGCTTCCAATTATTCCTACACATAACCTGTTGCCAAAGTATTATTTCAGCAAACAACACAAACAAAATGCAGACAAAAGAAATTAGCTGCAGAACCAGAAGATAACTGTTAGAAACTATATGAGCAGAGGATGAAAGATACAAACCCACAAACAAGGTTGGCAAAGCCTACAATGATGCCAGAAGCAAAAATTGCATATCCAGCTCTAAGAGATTCCGGGGCATAAATCTTTGATGAAGGAACACTCTCTAATTTGGTTTGCAGGATAATTGCCACAATAACGCCATAAATAGCAACAGCTTCACAAAAGATTACGCTGACAATAAAAACCAACAATTTACCATAGGCTAAAAGATTTATGAAGAATGATCTAGATTCAAGTAACTGTCAGTTGCTACAGAACATTTTAGGCATGCTTCACAATACTCCAGTTAAACAATTACAGGTCAAAATCACATAACTGGAAAGAACATGAACTTCAAATAAATGGAACAGCGAAACAAAGCATGACCATCCCAAATGTGATTTGTAATAGCATCATTTTATAGACCTATTTCATTGACACCAAGAACATTTTAAGAGCAGGAAACTTAATTTGATTGTATACATCAATAATCAAGCCAAAACATCATTGCTTCAAACCAAACTCGGCGCCCTCAACAGTTTTAGAATGATAAATAGACACTTATTACTCTAGCAGTCTAGATCCAGATAAACTGCAGGACGCATACCAAGTGGACAGAACTTTGACAATACATACACCTAACCCATCTCTGCATAAGAAATGAAGCTTTGGACAGAACTTTGACAATACATACACCTAACCCATCTCTGCATAAGAAATGAAGCTTTCTTAGAAATAAAACTGTTTCATGTCCTTTACAAACATGTGTTATTAAAGCCATAACCAGTTCTTGCTATTGGATTCTGCAAACTGATTATCCTAGATTGGGCATCTTATAAAACAGAATACAATTACCATAGAAAGTGAATCAGAAGGTCATTTAATGGATGAAATGACATAATCAGAGCCTTGAAAACACATGTTTTGTTTCAAAAAGTAAGTATACGGGCTCATCAAGCAATTTATAATTTTCGTTAAAAGATGTTTGCACTTCTCAGATCATACAAAGTTTCAATTCAACCATGATATAACATTTTCCTTATTTCTATGTTTCCCAGTTCCTTAGGTTATTTTTCCTTATAGGTTTTGTGCATTCTTGCGATTCTAAGAACCATGGTCATTCACATGAACAAATGATACGGCTACCATCCAACAAAAAATTTGGTTATCTAATATGTGAGTTCTCTATCAATAATCAATTTCAGTCATTTATTGTAGAGACTGCCCCTCTCACTTCTTCAAATATTCATTTGAGATAGACGCAACCATGTAACGTAAATGACAAAAGAAAACTGGCATGTTCTGGTGCGGTAACAATGAGGAAGAGTATTCAGATTTCAATAGTGTCACAATTAGGATATAAAATGTGATGATAACAATCGTCACTCTATACATTGTGATAAAACAGAGCAAGCAAAACAAATAATCAACTAAACTTGCTGAATAGAACTCCGAAACCTAGGGATAGAAAATACGAATGCATAAGCAAACGTATCAAAAATAACCTTAATCAAGAAAAAGAACAGGCAATAAAATGAGAAAGCAGTCTAGGGTTTTGATTACCTGATAAGATTCTTGGAGGTGATACGAGGAGCCTTGATGGCAGCTCCGATCAAACTACTTCCGGTGATGTAAATCCCCCTAACAAAATCAAAATTCGCATTCGTTAAGAAACAAGAGAACACAAACAGACCCATAGAAAAACATAGAGGGATTGTTAACCAGGCGGCGCCGAGGACAGAGACGCCGATGGCGATGGCGATGCCGACGGCTGAGAAAGTGTAAGGAGATATCTTGACGAGGGCGCGTGACCATGAGCTGGCATCTCCAACGATGACCGAACCAGACATTTTTTCTGCCTTCTTCGTGGATGCGATCTGGGAGCAGAGAGCCTATATAACACCAGATGTTGTTGATGGTGAGAAGATGGGTTATATCATTTTCACCAAATTGTTGAAATAACTGGCTTAATAATGGTAAGGAGTGATAAGTCTAAACAAAAATTGATCTTCTTTTGTACATACCGCTTATTTAAATTGACACTGTTAGTCCCAGTTTTATTATAATTTTAGCCACATGGTAAAATTTTATTGATCCAACACTATGAATAATAGTTAAGGTGATGTCTTCTATTCAATATTTGAAAATACTAAATAACTTGCTTTATTATTCACTAATTTTATGCTCCATGATTTGCACCAATTTTTAAAAAATATTTTATTAAAAATTTTAAAAATAGTAATCAAATATTTTTGTAATAATATTATTATTATTGAAATAATTAATTGTATATTATTTAATGATATGATATTTTTATGCTATATATATATATATATTATCTTATTTATATTCTACGACAATAATTAATGTTTGATCATTATAAATTATTTAAATGAAATTAGTTGAACAAAATTATTTAAAAATTATAAAATAACTAAATTTTAATTTTGAACAATTAAAGAGTAAAATTTAAAAATGATACTTATTATATTAAAAAAATTCATTACATTATTCTCCAAAAGTGAATTAGACTTCAAAATTTATAAAATATAAACTTTTATAATAACTAAGGTATAACATAAAATTTAAAAATATGGTATTTATAAGAAGTGAATGTGACTCCAAAAATTGTTATAATCACGCACATGGTTTAAAAAAGTATACAATTTTTAAATTTTATTAAATACTAAAGCATATGGGATATAAAATATGAAAATGAAAACATGAAGCAAAATTGAAGAGAAAGAAGCTCTTACTTCTCTTTAAACCTTCTGCATGGTCTTGTATAAGTTATTCCAATGTTTTAAAAACCGGATCGAAAATTAAATCAGTAATATAAGAGGTTTAAGGTTTAAAAGGTTTAACCGTATTAAAACTATCATAAAACCGATTAAAGATTAAATAAAATTAAAAGAATTTTAAAAATAATTCAAGAAGGCTATGCTTATCTATAAAAAAATTTAAAGTTAATTAAAAAAGTAGATTATTATTAACATCTTGTTTTTATTTTTGAAGAAAGAGGGGATTGTTAAAGTGTCAATCACCATTTAAGATGATATTTTAAACACTTGATTAATATTCAAATTTGAAAAAGAAGAGAATTTTCTCACTTACCAAAACCGCCTTCAAACTTAACAACTTAACGTCTTTTAATGAAAGTGAGCCTAAAGAGTTCATTAATGGAAAGGTTGATGCTTATCTAAAAATAATATAACCAAAGTAGATTCCCATTTGGAAGCTCCTTCTTTGAGGACCTCCAAAGGTGGAGAAACAATGGAACTTCCCTGTGACAAAGTAGGAGGACAATAGTGAAGGTCCTTAGAAGGTATTAGGTTACCTAATCATGTCACCATAAGAGCTTTAAAGATGGTTAAGTCAAAAGGAGCAATACTAGGATAGGCTTCTGCAAGACCTACTGAGCTAAAAGAATTTGAAGGATAGTATTTTCTTTATAAAAGGAGATTTTGTTGGTGAAGGGGGAACTTGTGAGATTAATGGGGCTAGAAAAGCTTAGAGGATCCAGGTAGTTTGGTTGGAGGGGAACAAGGGGTTGGAAGTGTTCCAAAAATAAGAAAAAATTAATAATAAGAAGATAGGGAGTTTTCAAAAGGTCATTCCTAAAAAAGGAAAAAGCGGGAAAGGCTAAAACATCAAAAACAAGAAAGGAGGTCTAAGAGTAGAGAAATGGGAGAAGGTCGAGGACTTAGCTATGACAAGAACTAGCTCCTAGCAGAAGCAAGAGCAACATGGAGAAGAGGCAACTGGACAAATGGTAAAAGGAATAGGTGAAGAACTAGAAGACCAACAAAGAGTGATGGAGCAAAAAGGTAGAAACAATAGCTAGTATAGCACCATAAAAGAGGAGGAACTATGTAAGCTTAAAGGAGAGCAACAAGTTGGGAGGAAAGTAATCTAAATCTACAAATTAAACACTAGAGAGGTAGAGAAAAGGAGGAACTTCTCACACTATCCTTCTCAATGGGCATATTGAATACTTATTAGCATAATGACATCATCTCAAATGTTACCAAAGCAACACCCAAAGAGTAATTTGAGCTTATCTACCCTTAATCAATGTCTCGAATTCGAATCTTAGGAATGGAATCGCTTTAAATAACTCGTAGGGAGAGCTTGCCGTCCATAAGAGTTCTACCATACTCAAACCGGATTAGTCGGAGCCCGTTGGCTCCGAATACCGAGTAGTGATCCAAAAAATTTTATTCCAAATAAAAATTCAAATCTATGATTAGTGATGATCATCCTCACCATGTCCATCTGGAGGTCCTGTAAGGCTATTAACCTCCAATTGTCAAATGCCAATAACGTAATTAAAAATTTATGCTCTACTAAAAGCAAAATTGTAATTTTCACTTTAAATATGAAGCATTTATACTTTTTTATATCTTTTGTGATGCCAAATTTGCTTACATGTCTATTTATTGATTCAACAAAAATGTGAAGCGGGTCATAAATCTTGGTTATATCTTCATAAATAAAGCTATAAAGCAACATTAATTTTCACCTATTTTTAAATCATGGGATTTAACCAAATCCTATTCTAGAGTTTAAGACTTTAGGCTTGGCTTAGACAACTCCATGGTTGGAATACTAAAGAATCACTTACAATGGATATCCAACTTAGTATTTACAATTTTTCTATTTAAGGAATAGATGCACCACACAATACAACTGGTTATTAATGGAGAAAACTTCTAATGGTTTAAAATAAATGCGTTTTCTATTTCGGTAACTTCGTTGTTGTAAATCATTTCTGTGAAATGGTTATGATTTTTTGTTTTTAAAATCAAGAAATGAAAGCATTTCTAACCAATCACATTTTGGTAAATTCTTACCATTTATTTAAATTCAAAACAAAAAACCCTAACCATAATAAAAGCAAACAATCCCTCAATAAAAAATCCTTTTTATATTGTTTCTAATAGATAAAGGTATGTTTAAATTATTACGAATAATAAGAATATTTTCCAAGGCAAACAAAATCATAAAAATTTATCCTCTAAAATTAATCTATTTTATGTGTTTCTAACATAATTATAAAAATAGAATATTTATTTAATAGTATAAAATTTAAAATTTATTTATACGATATATTAGTAAATATGTACAAATATTATATTCACTATAATAATTGTATTTTTTTGAGAAAATATCTATCATAGATGAAATTTAATAATGGATACATAAGTAAATACAAATATTTTATATTTAAATTGATAAAAAATAATAATTATACATCATATGGTATATCTTGTGCAAAGAAATATTG
This sequence comes from Erythroxylum platyclados, assembly GCA_027563515.1. Taxonomy (NCBI): domain Eukaryota; kingdom Viridiplantae; phylum Streptophyta; class Magnoliopsida; order Malpighiales; family Erythroxylaceae; genus Erythroxylum; species Erythroxylum platyclados. The sequence goes on from JAOQMM010000004.1 coordinate 12,473,881, forward strand.
GGTAATTGCCTTATCTCATATTTTATAACAAGTCTCTATTTCTATTATCCCTTAGTCTAATGAAAAGTCTTTGTTTATAATCTTAAAAAAAAGGTAAAAGACAAACTTTTTTTTAATTTAAGAAATCTTAAAAAAATGTGGTCTTTAAAATTTTTGAATTTTTTCTCTAATTTTCAATTTTATAAAAAAATTCATATTCTTATAATTTGATTAAAAAATAATAACGAAATAAATATCATATCTAAATTAATTAAATTTCACTAACATAATAATTAGACTGAATTAAATTAAATTAAATTTAAATTTATAATACAATAAATTATAAATTTAAATTTAATTTAATTAATTTGCTTTAATTTTATAAAATCGCCGTATAAATAGTGCTTTGGTGTATGCTTGTTGTTATTTTTTAATTGAAAGTCGAGGAAAGTAAATTTTCTAAAAAAGTAGAAATTTAAAAAATTGCCTTTTTTATGTCATATCTTTTTTAATGTTTGTTTCTCTTAAAAATAATCCTTGTCTCTCTCATCTCCTCGTTCAGTTTCCCTCTCTCTGGCCACAGAAAATGGCTACTATCTACCAAGCTCCCTCTCTCGCCAACGTCAAGGCAACCAGACCCAAAATCCAGTGCAAGAAGACCAAGAACGATTCGGTCTTCGAAGAGAAAAAGTTGGTTTTTGTAGACTACGAAAAAGGCGATCACCATGTTAGCACCCAAGTTAATGGTCTCAGAAAAGCCGACCTTACTAAACAATATCGTCTTCGAGTTGAAGGAGACCGCTTCCAAAAGGACTGGACAGTCTCCGAGGTTGTCCACAACATTCTTGAGCTCCGACCCTCCAATGATGTCCACGGTCTCTTGAATTGTTGGATTGGCCGTTTCGCTCGCAAAAATTTCCCTCTTCTTATCAAGGCAAACTTTTCGCTTTTTATTGAATGCTACAAATGGGATACAGAAGAGGAACGTATATTAAGTTGATGGTGTTTTTGTTGGTTGTTTTAGGAGTTAACGCAAAGGGGTGCACTTGAACACAGTGTTCTGGTTTTCGAGTGGATGAAGAACCAAAAGAATTATTGTGCTCGCAATGATATCTACAATATGATGATCAGGCTGCATTCTAGACATAACAGGATTGATCAGGCACGCGGTCTGTTCTTCGAGATGCAAGAGTGGAGGTATGTTTTCTTCTTATCATGACCTGCTCTGAAGCTGCTATTTTTTCCGTCTATTTCTTTGATTGATCTACTACTTATAAAGAGCTTCAATTATACTGGTATCTTTTAATAAAGAAATATACTATTCTTACATTGAAATGGAACATTTTCGTAATAGATTTTGGGTGGGAAGCTTTGCTTTAGTGTCTATTGTATAAGTTGCTGTTCATTTAGTGATCTAGTAACTTTGAAGTGATTGTGTAAGGCAGGTAGCTAAGGGGCATTCATAATTTTTTCAGGCTAGGAGTATTATTCAAGTTTAATTCTGGGGAGGAATATCTTGTGACATTTTATTTCTGCTTTGAGCAGCTATGTTCCTCTAATTATCATTGCTTTGATTGATATGATCTGTTTGTTTATATATGTCTTTGTTGCTTTCGGGCTGAGTTGGGGTCCTAATTCTATTGTGATTGGGATCTTGATATTTTGAGGTATCATCAGAAAAACTTGACATTTTTCCTAGAATGTTGTCATAATTCTATGTCGGTTTTTTTGCTTGTCAGGTGCAAACCTGATGCTGAAACATACAATGCACTTATCAATGCGCATGGTCGTGCAGGTCAATGGCGTTGGGCAATGAATATAATGGACGACATGCTGCGTGTAGCTGTCTGTATATTTCTCATGTTTTAAAATCTTTTATATGCTCTTATCAATTTAATTAGGTCTGGCTTGATACATTTAAACATAATATTACTGTAGGAAGGCTTTTGCAAAAATTTTAAAGCACAGTTTCTTAGTTGTGAGATGCCTTATTATCCGCGTAAATATGGTTGAAAATTTTGGCCTTTGGCATGCAGAATACTGTTACTTTTCTAGAACAGGTACTAACAACTTTTTTGGTCAGGTTGATCTATGCTGAACCTCTGGTTTGTTACTGCTAATCTCTAATCACTTTTTGATTTTTCTCTTCCTCTTTTGCTGGCAGCTTAGGATTTTTATTTCTTTTTTTTGTGGACATTGTTTAAAGCTCCCAAGGGATTTGTTATAATGTCTATATATGTCTCTAATATTCATTGTGAATATTATATCGGCAGATTCCTCCTAGTCGGTCCACATACAATAACCTGATAAATGCTTGTGGATCTAGTGGACACTGGAAAGCGGCTCTGAAAGTTTGCAAGAAAATGTCCGAAAATGGGGTTGGGCCAGATCTTGTGACTCACAATATTGTTTTGTCTGCATTTAAGACAGGAGCCCAGTATTCAAAAGCTTTGTCTTATTTTGAGTTAATGAAAGGAACAAATATTCGTCCTGACACGACAACCCTTAACATTGTGATATATTGCTTGGTGAAACTTGGCCACTATGAGAAAGCCATTACAATATTCAATTCCATGAGAAATAAGAAATCAGAGTGCCACCCTGATATTGTAACATTTACGAGCATCATCAACTTGTACTCTGTGTGTGGGCAGATCGAAAACTGCAAAGCTGTTTTCAGTACCATGCTTGCCGAAGGTATGAAGCCTAATATTGTTGCATACAATTCACTGATGGGAGCATTTGCTTCTCATGGAATGAGTGAAGAGGCATTGACAGTTTTTAATGAAATGAAATCCAGTGGGTTTCACCCAGATGTTGTATCATATACATCTTTACTCAATTCTTATGGAAGATCAAAACAACCTCAAAAGGCAAGGGAAGTATTTGAGATGATGAAGAGAGACAAGTGGAAACCAAATCTTGTTAGCTACAATGCACTGATTGATGCATATGGATCTAGTGGTTTACTTGCTGAAGCTGTGGAAGTCTTGCGTGAAATGGAGAAAGATAGTATTCAACCAAACATTGTCTCCATAAGTAGTCTTCTGGCTTCCTGTGGTCGTTGTGGTCAAAAGGTGAATATTGATGCTGTACTTTCAGCAGCTGAAATGCGAGGTATCCGACTGAACACCATTGCATATAATGCAGCCATTGGAAGCTATATGAATATTGGTGAATATGAAAAAGCTACAGCCTTGTACAAAACTATGAAGAAAAGGAAAGTGAGGCCTGATTCCATTACTTACACGGTATTGATAAGTGGTTGCTGCAAGATGTCAAAATTTGTTGATGCAGTTGAGTTTTATGCTGAAATGATGGATATGAAGGTTGTTGTGACAAAGGAGGTATATTCATCTGTGATTTGTTCTTACAGCAAGCAGGCAAGTTTCTGGGGAAGAAATGTCTAGTTAATCTACTTATATCTCAGTCTCTCGGTCTAAATATAACTTGGAAGAAAACTCAGTCTTTTTCTGCCTTTAATATTTATTAGGGAGAAGTTACAGAAGCAGAAGCCATGTTCAACAAGATGAAGGTGGCTGTTTGTCATCCTGATGTGATTACCTATACAACAATGCTACATGCCTATAATAATGCTGGTAAATTTAGGCATATAGACACTGGTATGATTATTTGGTGAAATTGAAAATGCTCTTAGAAATTGAAACATCTTCTTTTGTGTGATTCAAGGGTACTGGGAGAAATCCTGTGAATTATTTCAGGAAATGGTGTCACATGATATCCTTTTCGATACTGTTGCATGTTCTGCTTTGATGAGAGCATTCAATAAAGGAGGTCAGTCTTCCAAGGTTCTTATTCTGGCAGAGCTAATGAGAGAGAGAAACATTCCTGTCCATGATGCTGTTTTCTTTGAAATGACGTCAGCTTGTAGCTTGTAAGCAACTACTCTGTTTTCTCTCTCTCTTTCTCCTTTTCTGCTTCAACATATCTGGTTAAAAACTGGGCAAATTAGGCTGCATTAGCTACAGATTCCGCTTATATTTTTATCATTCTAATATAACATCTTCTACCCAATTGCTTGTCATAATGCTTCCGAAGAATAGGACTCTTATACTGGGTAGAGGAATATGGTTAATTACTAGGGATAGCAATGGCCCGGCCCGGCCTGACCAAAAATTATCCAACCGATTATAGCAGAAAAATTACATTTAAATCAATCAAAAACTATCCAACTAATTATGTGCAAAGGCAAACACTAAAGTAAAAAGATACGTGGCCAGTCCCAATTATTGAATGTTAAATATGGTCTTGCAATTATTTTTACTCATGCATATGTACCATCTATACCTTCAAAAGGTCGAATACAAATTCCTTTCACCCTTTGCCAGTGGGTTAGCATGCATATAACAAAGTGTTAGAAAAAATGAAGATGGCAATAAGCTATGTTAAAATTTTCAGTGATGAAAAATAGCAATTCATGCTTTTCAATGTACCAAACAAATTAGCAGTTGAGATATCCTTGTTTGAGACTGTAAATTAGTAAAGTATAATGAGCCCTGTCCTTGAATTTCGTCTCATGGTTTACTTTTGTGTTACGAATGAGCACTTTGTATCTTGAACTCTCCATTGGATGAGATGCACATGCCGGGGAACTCTTACCATGTCAAGTGGCATTGCTACTTTGGAATGAAAGACTTTATGGTAAATGTTGTAATCAGTTGTCCAAATTAAAGGTACATAGGTGAAAGAGGAATGACATCTTATTTTAGTTACTAATGTAGTGGAATTTCACTTGAGACATAGCTTTCTGGAGTTAATGTCAGGCATGCAAATTTTGTGTTCTCAGATTTACTTGTGATCATTAAGAAAACGTAATGATTCTCTTTCTCTTTTGGTGTTGTGGTTTCTAGGAACTTGAATCTTCATGGTTTGCCCTTAATTAGCACATTTACTTTGGCATTATTGTTCTTACTCATGCTCTAGTGACTTGCATGTTAACTTTGGTTGAAGGTTGAGAGATTGGAAGACAATACTTGACTTAATCAAATTGATGGAGCCTTCATTATCTGTAGTTTCAATTGGGCTTGTAAATCAGATACTACATCTTCTTGGAAAAAGTGGAAGGGTTGAGTCAATGTTGAAGGTACTTGATTGTGTTCAGATGTTGAGTACTTAAGCTGAGAAGACAAAAATGAACCTGTATTCTGTCTTCTTTTTCCTTTCCTCCTTTAAGATAAACTTTAGCCAGCAAGCTCAAGTCTTGTAGTCATTGGCATCAGCTACTTATTATAGCATGAAAATTTGGTTTTGGTGCTTCTAATCAACTTTTTTTTATGAAGTGCAGTTATTTTTCAAAATTATAGCTTCAGGAGCTGAAATCAACTTTAGCACTTATTCAATCTTGTTGAAGAATCTTTTGGCTGTTGGGAATTGGAGAAAATATATTGAGGTATTTCTTCGTCAATTCATTAAAATTTAAGTTTCCTTTGAAGTGATTTGTAGTGGATAGCATGCAGTTGATGAATTGTTTAGTTTCTGAACTGATTTGTTGGTTAAATACTAAACTTGCTTCATTGGCCTCTCTTGGAAGCAGTGTTACATGACTGGAATATTTGAAGCAGATCATGTAACTTTCAACATTCTTCTTTTTTGGTTCAAACTATTCCATATGCATTTATTCTGTAATTAGCTTTCATTTTTTGCTTTTTTGATTGTCTAGTAAATTGCTTAGTGTAAACTGTTTCCTGACTATGTTGTGAATTGATGTTTTGTTATAGGGACAATGATTTCTCCTTCCTTTCCTTAGAAATGATGCAATATTGATTTCATGTTTTCTATATACGGCTTGCCTGCTTTTAAATAGTTGTTGATGGAGGACTCGGCAAGTTTTTACTGCAGGTTTTGGAATGGATGATGGATGCAGGTTTTACACCCTCTAGTGATATGTATTCTGATTTATTAGCCTTTGCACAAAAGAGTGCTGGACCCAATCATGCTTCTGTCATCAGGGATAGAATTGGTATCTATATTCTTACTCTTTTTTGCAAGATCTTTGAATATACGTCGTCTTTAGCTATGACATGTTCACTAAAAAAAAAAACTTTTGTAGCAAATCATTTATTAAAAAAAAAAGCTTAACACAAAGGCAGAAAAAGAAATCCTAGTAACGCGGTTTGAGACCTACTATCCAATCCTTTATCACCCACCCTTCATCTCGCTGCTAGCATTTTCCCTTCAATTGGGCTTCTGTTTGTCATTAAATTTAATGATTCAACAAACATGTAGGAACATGAACCTTTTCATCCATTCTCTGATTGGAAGTTTCTTTTTACCTGGGCTTGGGGCACATATAAACTTGATGAACATTCTGGAGGAAAAAATTTATACCAGTATAAATTACAAGAGGATGTAATTTTTGTGATGAACTCTGTACTTTTATTCAGTAAAAATATGTCAGATAAGGAACAGTTGGTGCATGAAAATTGTTTTTAGTTGTTGGAATATTAATAATAACTAACTAGTCATTCTGTTACTATCAATTGAAAATAGCAAGATTCTTATGGAACTTGCTTCCTCTCTTCCTGTCTCTTTCTCTGTATTTCCAGATCTTGTTTATCTTAGAAACCTAATTTTCAATTGTTACTATATCAGTAGATTTCCTATCAACTGTTAGTAGAGAAGGAAAGTTGACACCACAACTATCTCTCATGATTGTCAATTTATTATATTGTGAATCTTGTGCCAATTACAATACTTCCTACATTTGTGAATATTCTTCTGCAATAGTGTTGTACAACATGTTTTGAGACCAGAATACAAAATTTTGAAGCTGTCTTGTTGTGGTGCTATACAGAATCAGTTAAACAAAAGTCTGCAGATGAAATTTTGTCGATCAAGGTCTGAGATTTCCCTCCAACCATCCTTCTCCTGAACATTAAAAGAGAACTTGCAAGACTTTTTCATGCCCCGGTTTCTGTATCTCCATCTTTGGAATGCCTTGAGAATCAGAACTTAGACTGCCAAATCTACTAGAAGTCTGTAATGTTCAGCTGATGTTCCAGCTAAAATTTTATTACCTGACGAATTTGAAGCTTGAGGAAGTTTGATGGATCTGAGGTGTATAATGTTGTTAGAGATTCCAGTCTGAACATGATGTACCTTCGAACGCTTTCTGAGGAGCAGAAATGATGTCAAAATCAAGAAAATACCGCAGCAGTGGTAAATTATATAAAAGATGCGCCACTGGAGCTGTCATGCTACATACCGGAAGTTTACTATTGAAGGTGTCAGTACACCAGTGTTTGAGATTGTAAATTGGAGCTATCTACAGGGGTTCTGCTAAGCAAATATTTAATGATCGGGTCTGAGGAGCAGACTACCCACGTAAGACAGGATTGCAGGTTTGATGCTGATAAAGAGATGTGCATAAGTTAAAGAGGCCAGTTCTTTCGTAAGCAATATCATTGTTTAACAGATGATTGGCACAGCTACTGCCAAGATCGCTGACTGTATTTCGTGCCATGGTTAGGCAGATTTAGTTTGTTGTATGATTAGGCCAATTCTTATAGTTACAAGATAAATGAAAAAGAAGGTGATTATTTAAAAGATGATTGTACAAATGGGCAACAAGAAACAACCTGCAAGAAGTCGAGACGAGTATGTGATAAGTGTTACTGTTTTGTTCTCCGCCGGCAGGATAGTTCTAATAATTTATGTTCTATGTTCCTCGCCTGTCTCACCTAACAGGCAGCTCTGAGTAGGAACAAGTCCTACATCTGAGTAAGCTTAAGCTCTCGAATGTCATGCCCTTGTACTGCCTACAATATTTCAAAGGCTCTCCCACGAACTTTGGCCCACATCAAATTGTAGGTCTTTGTGTTTAGACTTTAATGAACCCAAGAAATGGGTGAATTAGATGACTTAAATTAGAAATCATTTAATGAAAATTTATCAAACACCTTATATATAAATAGAAAACACTAGATAATATTAAAAATAGTGTCAAAATAAATAAAATTGTCTAAAAATTATTTAAAATTTGATGTCTAACACTTTTAAACTAAAGATAATGACAAAAGCAATACTTATTCTTAGTCTATTTGAACTAGCAGCCTTGTACTCTTAAATACCCAG
>JAOQMM010000004.1:12482053-12497197 GCA_027563515.1 Erythroxylum platyclados
ATAATAATAATAATAATAATAATAATAATAATAATAATAATAATAATTATAAGTAGGAAAAAGCTTAGGTTAAATTCTTAAGAAGTAAATACTATATATTTAAAAGTTTAGGCTTAATACAAGAGGAAAGTGCTAAAAGACCTATGAGAACGATAAAGATATCTTGATAAGAAATCCTTTATCTGTATCATAGTACGCTAAAGTTTTCTATTGTAGGTCATGTCCTTGGTAAGTTCCAACACTGCCATATCATTTTTTATCACCTCTCCTAATTCTTCTTAGGCCTTCATTTTTTCTCTTACTGTCTCTAAATACAATCTTCTCGCATTTTCTCACTGGAGCGTTTGAGTGTCTCTTCTTAACATGTCTAAACTACTTAAGCTTTGTCTCTCTTCATTTTTCAATAATATTAGCTACCGACCCACCTTCAATTTGTCCCTTACCATTACATTCCTAACCTTATTTCTTTTAATAAGGTTGTACATCAAACGTAACATCCTCATCTTTGTCACCATTAACTTATTATTATGCACCTATTTGATGGGTCAACACTCTGCCCTATAAAGTATTGTCGACCTAATTACTACACGATATAATTTACCTTTAAGCTTGAGTGGTATCTTTTTGTCATATAAAACTCCTGATGCACTTCTCTATTTAAACTACCCTGATTTGATCTGGTAAACTATGTCTTCATCAATCTCGTTATTGTTTTGAATGATAAATCCTAAATACTTAAAACACTCCTTTTGTGGTATAACTTTTGAATTAATCCTTGCCTCCACAATGGTAGCCACCCTATGTCTCGAAAAGTTACACTTTACGTACTCAGTCTCTCCTACTCAATCTAAAGCCCTTTGACTCTAACGAATCCTTCCACCGTTCAAGCTTGACATTGACACCCTCTTTTGTTTAATCCATTAAAACAATATCATCAGCAAACAACAAACACCGGGTACATCCCGTTAAATATTCTTGGTGAGTTCATTAAATAGAAAGGGGCTCAAAGAGGAGCCTTGGTGAAGCTCAATATCGATAGAAAAATATTTTGTATCTTCTCCTATTGTCCTTATTTTAGTTTTTACACCTTCATACATATCTTTAATAACCCATTTATAAGTCATAAGAACTCTCTTAACTTCTAAACACCTTCACATGATTTTCCTAAGAGCCCTATCATACGTCTTTTTCAAATTAATAGAAACTATGTATAGGTTAGGTTATCTTTCCTTGTAATATTTCGTTAATATTTTTAGGAGATATAAAGCTTCTATCGTGAACCTTCCTAATATTAATCCAAATTGATTTTCTAAGATAAAAGTTTTCTTTCTCACTCTCTTTTCGATTACTTTTTGTATAATTTTATGGTGTAAATAAGTAATTTAATATCTTTATAGATGTCAACACTTTTTGCATGTTACTTTTATTCTTATTTAGACGGACTAAACAGCCAAGCAACGCATTGGAGGTAAAACGCTAAAGTGAAGGAACAAGCTGTATTTTCACGCTTCCACGCAAGGACTAGTAGGGGCAACACGGACAATTATGAAAATTGTTTATGACTTCTACTGACCAATAATCATTCATTTACTTTAGACAAGAGAGAGAGAGAGAGAGAGAGATAGGGAGATAGAGATGACCCGAGGAAAGCAGAAGATCGAAGCGCAGAGGAGAAATGCAGAGAGGAATCAGAAAGCCAAAGGCTCTCAGCTCGAGGCCAGAGCTGTTGCTCTCAAAGTCAGCTGCCCTATTTGCAAGGTTTTAACTTTTCATTCTATATTCTCTTCCCTGATCTCCTTTCTATTTTTCTTTTTGCATTTCTGATTGTTATTTTCTTCTCTATATATGTTGTTTATTATGATCTGTATTTAACATAGACGATCATGTTTAAGCATTGTGTTTGTTTGGTGCCTTGTGTTTAAAACTTTTATGGGAATGGAATTAAACCTCCTAAGTGGGTATCTCTACCTTCACAGCTTGCATGTCGTTGGTTTTGAAACTTAGGATATTTCAGAGAATTATTTATGGGTTATTTATTGATATTTCATATTGGATGTTTAGCTGGTGGTTTTGAGTCTGAACCCGTGTATCTAGTTTTCTGGCAAAGAAAATTTAAAATTTGATTTTTGGTTAGTTCTTTGTTCTTCTTTATATGAAATTTGAGACAAACACACATGCGACTATGTGTCTAGCCTTTTGCTCTCTCTTAGTTTCTTCTGCATTTTCTGACTTCTGAGATCTTGTCGTAATCACAATTTGTTTGTTTGCCACATGTTTTCGACTGTCATGTTGTTAAAGCAATCAACAAAGGTACTGGTTAGATAACAAAATCAGTAAATATATCAAATTTAATATTTGTTTATTGGGTTTTACTAAAACAATAAAAAGAAATTCAATAATAGAAGATGGTATAACTTAATTATTTTTAGTAGAAGATTCAATTGCTATTCCAATTGCTATACTTTGATGTAATACCCCCGCCTTGCAAAAGGATAGAAAAAATGGGAGTTTTGCTTTTGATTTTCAATAAAAGAATAAATTGACTAAGAAAAGATGGCATGCCTTAATTACTTTTCGTGAGATTGAATTGCTAAACTTTATTATAAAAATTTAGAATAAGAAAAGAGTTTTACTTCCTTTTTGGATCTTACTTCAATGTACTTAGAGCAAAAGAAAAAAAAATTGTTCTGCAATAATGTTGGATGCTAAGGGTCGGGTTGAGACTAATGTGGCAACATTTAGTAGAAATGATTATTTTTCCACCAATCAAGAGTGACATGGATTGATTTTTGCAAATTTTGAAAAAAATAAGAGGATTGACTCTTGTTTTCAAGGTGATACATTTCCTAATCCATGAAATTAAGTTTTCTAGCAACTTGCAGTGGATAACAAATAAACCAGATTGAAAGGCACAACAACACTAGTAATATTACCAAGAGAGGTGTAAACGTTTTTTAATTTGTGGGGAAGATGCATTGACTGGACAACAACAATGGAGGTTTTGATTGGTAGAACATGTTGGGGGACGAAATGATGCCTGATGTAAAGATGAAACTTTATGGAAAAGGTTAAGATAATCTCCAATTTCAACTCAAGATACTTATACAAGACATTATGGTTGTTCTCCATGTCATGGAGCACATGGAAAAGTTCGACAAGTTGTCAATTTGATATGATGAAAGGTAGAGCAAGAGACAACTTGAGATTAGAGATTTGGAAAGGGTTGATCATTTTGAGTATTCACAACCAAGATGATGTATATGACTTGGATTTGAGGGCAAAAAAACATTCAAGTCAACGATCCCTACATTTCAAGAGGAGATTAAGGATCTTGTTGATGAATGGTCTATGTCCATAAGACTAGGGAGTTATAGGAAGTTCCTAGTATGTGGAAAGGCCATTCCATATATGATACAACTTAGATCTTAGAAGCTAAATTTTATAAACTAAGTCCAAATTTGTATGAGTAGTAATTTTCAAATTCTTCGTTGAGGATGATTTCAAATGTATTGGGGAGAAATGAGTAGACAAATAAGAAAGAGCAGATTATCAACTTCAAAATAAATTTTGGTGGGATGGAGAGTGGCAATTGACTTGACCATGGGGTCATTCAAATTCTCATTTTATGCGTGCAGTGAATTAGCTAATTTACTTTTCCCTGTTGATTTTCAATTTCTTTGATTATTAGTTTTCCTTGTTAGTAGTTGAAGTACAATACTCAATTTATGTTTATCCTTCTTAGGAAAGAATTTATCATCTATAGGATAATTCATTTTAGAATCCTAGTTTTATGATAATTAATTGTTTATTATATATGCTTAAGCTTACTGTTTTATGAAACACTACACCTTATTTCTGTGATTCCGAAATTTCTTCTTATGTTTCATTCTAGGAACCAGAATTGAAGTTGTAATTGCAGTTTCACTTTGAATTCTCATAGAATTGGAATTGTAATTTCAATACATAGTAATCTGGTGAAAATTAAGATGATCAAAATTGAATTTCCTTGTATCTTAAAAAATCTGAATTCTTTAAAATTAAAATATAAATTCAAAATCTAAATTTGTATTAATTCTTGACGTATGAATAGAAAATTTGGAACTTAATTCCAATTCTAAGTGTACTGAACATAACCTTAAGGAAATCTAGTGCGTTCTTTTTTGACGACTTATTCTTAGATCATATGATTGATTCCTAACCCTTAACATATCTCTTGTTCTTAATTCTAAATAGAAGCATCAAATTTTGTAATATTTTTATTTTTGTGTCAAATCAAAATCTTCTCCTCCATTATTACTGTTTGGTCTGGGTGATGAAATTGATTTCTCTGCATGATTTAATAGTCTATTGACAAGAGTCCTGGGTGTTGTAAATTCATGTAGTGAATTTAAAAACAAATAAAAACAAATGTTACTACTAAAGATTTTAAATGTATTAAAAACAAAAAGGTTTACTAATTGAAGAAATTTTTGCTACTTGATTTTGACTCTATAGGGTTGGCCTATCATGGATTTCTTCTGTTGTGAAAGTAGTTTGATGCAACAACATCCAACCAAGTTTCTTTATCAGTTTTATTGGGAATAAGAATTTCTACGTTGATGTGGTTGAAATCTTGTTGATTTTACAACTGTAAATATTTAATTTTTTTAGTCATTGATACAGAATAGGAAACTGTTTATTTAGCATTAAAAGTCGAAAATTATTTAGATCTCAGTTTATAGTTTATATCTCCCATAAGTAGCATCATTGAATATAGTTTTGAAATAGAGTGAATAATTGAATCATTCATTTCAGCTTATATAGTGTCAAAAAGAGGACATATTCTCTGACTTTACCAAGAAAAACCTTGCTTGTCCTTCATTATTCAAAACATGGGGTGCTAGATCATCAAATACCTTTGGAAAACATGTCTCCAACAATGCTTCTCATCCAGTTCAAATCAACAACATTAAACTTAATGGTGATAATTTCTTGCACTAGTTTTAGTTAGTCACAGTGTACTAGTGTTGTCAAGGGAAAACTGGGTACTTGACAAGAGAAAAGAAGGCGCGAGCAAAAGAAGACATCACATATGCTTGGTATGATGAAAAATTCATGGTCATGATGTCACTAGTGAATTTCGTGGAAGAGGATATCAGCTCTAACTATATGAGTTATCCAATAGCCAAAGAATTTTGGGACGATGCCACTAAGATGTATTGGGAAATCAATCCCCAATATATGAATTGACAACTAAACTAGGTGACATTTGTCAAGGAGAGGACAATGTCACCAAGTCCTTCAATTTATTGAAAAGGTTATGGCAAGATTTAGATTTGTTTAATGATTATGAATGGTACAGAAAGATGATGGAGGATCACCATATTTACAACTTCTTGGCTAGTATTAATATTGAATTTGATGAAGTCAGAGGGAGGGTAATTGTCCCAAACCACTTCCTGTTATTAGTGAAGTCTTTGTTAAAGTTAGAAGTGATGAAAGTCATCAGAATGTCATGCTTGGTTAAAGGAGTGAGGCTTCAACTGTGGAAAATTCAGCCATGAATGTATCAAGAACAAGTGCAGACAAAGTGTTTAAACCTCCGTAACTAGAAAAATCGCATGCATGGTGTGATCATTGCAACAAATGTTGCCATATGTGAGAGATATGTTGGAAGCTCCATAGGAAGCTTGCAAATTGGAGGAGCAACAAACCAAGTGACAGGCCAACGTATACATCCTCTTATGCCAATGAAGCTTAATTAACTTTATTCAATAATGAGAAATAAGATCTTCTAAACTTTTAAAAACCATTTCCTTATCTAGTACTCCTAGTGGTTCTCTTGCACAAACATGTAGCAATCCTAATGCTCTATCTTGAAGTAAAATTTTAAAATTTTCTGAATGGGTCAGTAATTCAAGGTCATCTGGTCACATGACCCCATGTTCTTTTTTCAAAACTTAATTTTCCTATTCTGGAAGTGAAAGAGTTAGGATATTTAAGGGGAGTTTTAACCCATTGTAGGAAAAGGTCAAATAAAAATTTCAAAACCTTTGCTCTTCAATATGCCCTTTATGTTCCTAAACTAGCATGCAATTTATTGTCTTTTAGCAAATTATCTAATGACTCTAAATGTCATGTTGTCTTATTTGATTCTCATTGTGAATTTCAAGACCATAAATCAAGGAAGACGGTTGGGAGTGCTAGAATTGTTAATGGTCTTTACTATTTGGATGGGGAACTCTTTGAAATTAAATTAGCTCAAAGCTTTGGTAATGGTATCAGTTCAATTTCTGTTGGCAAATAAATGATGCATTGCTGTCATAAATTAGGACATCCTAGTTTCCATATCTTAAACATTTGTTTCCTAAGTTGTTTAAAAATTTAGTTTGTTCTTATTTTCAATGTGAAAATTGCTATCTTTCTAAAAGCCATCGAGCTATTTATTTTTCAAAACCTTATTATGTTTCCAAATCATTGTACCTAATTCATAGGGATGTATGGGGTTCCTCGGTCACTACCATGATGGGTAAAAGATAGTTTGTGACTTTTATCGATAATCATACCTATCTTTGTAAGGTATGTTTGATGAAGTATAAAACTAAAATAAAAAATGTGTTTAAAGAGTTTTATACAAGGGTCAAAAATCAATTTAACAGTATTTTTAGATTTGATAATGGGAAAGAGTACTATAAAAAATTACTAGGGAATTTTTTGAAAGATATAGGCATTTTACATTAATCTACTTAGTGAAACTCCTCATCAAAGTGGTATTGTTGAAAAAAAATAAACATTTATTTAGCTTGAGCCATAAATGTTCCAAAATATCTTCAGGGAAATGCCATATTAACAACCTCTTATCTAATTAAGAGAATGCCTAATTGATTTCTAAAATATGTTAAACCCCTAAAGTATTTCAGGGAAACCTTTCTTGATGTCAACATATATTTAGATTTGCTTTTAAAAGTATTTGGATGCATTATTTTTGTTCATACACTTAGTCAATTTAGATCTAAACTTGATCCTAAAGCTAATAAGTGTGTTTTCATATTATATACTTTGAATAAAAAAGGATACAAATGCTATAACCCTCAAATAGATGGAATGCAGGTAGGTATGGATGTCTCATTTGTAGAAGATCAATCATAGTTTTTTGAAAATACTCTTCAGGGTGAGAATGAAAGAAAGGAAGACAATTTTTGGGAGACAATTATCGATCCCTTGCCAAATCCTATTCTCACTTCTCCATCCTGTCTTTTTGTACGAATGCATAATTAGGGTGTTAAAAATATGGAGGACAGAGGAAGTTTTAGTCAATCTCTTTCAAAAATAATTGTTCCTGCACTTGAACTAGTTGTTTATACTTGGAGAAACAATTTTTTAAAAAAGAGTAAAGATCAACAAAACATTCTACCATAAAGCCAATCAAAATCTTCACAAAAATGGTCTCTTAAATAATTTAGGTAATTTTGATCTTATTCCTTAACCTATCACTTAATCACTAGCTCGTGTACTAAATGATTAACCTACAAAATATGATTTTCCTATAGCCTTCAGAAAATGAATTTGAAAAAGTAATCAAGATTCCTTTGCTAAATATTTATCCTATGATAAATTGTCTAATGGTTAAAAGCATTTACTTCAAAGATATCTAACTTGTGCGATCCTATAATTAGCAAGGAAGTAAAAGATGATTCAAATTATCAAATAGCAGTTATGGAAGAGTTGAAAGCTTTGGAGAAGAATGTCAATTGGGAAATAACAATTCTACCTAAGGACAAGAAGACTGTAGGATGCAAGTGGATACTTAAAGTGGAAAGCAAACGGTAATGTGGAAAGATACAAGGTAAGTCTCGTAGCAAAAGGGTTCACACAAACATTTGGTATTGAGTACCTAGAGACCTTTGCTTTAGTAGCCAAGATGAACTCAATTCGAATTTTACTATCTCTAGTAGTAAATTACAAAATTGGTGCAATGTGAAAAGTGCTTTCTTGCATGGGGGCTTAGAGGAAGAAATTTTTGAGTTTACCCCCAGATATTGAGAAGAAATTTGGTGTTGATAAAGTTTTCAAGTTAAAAAAACCTTTGTATGGTTTGAAACAATCCCTAAGGGCATGATTTGAATGCTTTGGGAAAGTTCTAAAAGATATGATACTGTCAAAGCCAAGCAGATCATAAGTTGTTCTATAAACACTCAGGAGAAGGTAAATAGTTATCTTGATTGTTTACGTAGATGACATTTTTCTTAACATGTAATGACAACACGAAATTGGAAGGTTTGAAGAAAAAGCTTGCCGAAGATTTTGAGATAAAAGATCTCGAAATGCTAAAATATTGTCTTGGAATGGAGTTTGCTAAATCCAAGGAGCATTTCTTGGTCACTCGATGCAAATATGCACTTGACTTGCTTTATGCAACAGGTCTGCTTGGATAGAAAGGTGCTGAAACACCAATAGAGTGTAACTTGAAACTTTAGCATGCAAAGAGGAAGATGTGATGAATATGTATCATTTCCATTGACGGTTTGGAAAACTGTACTGCTATCTCATACATGTCTAGACATAGCATTTGCAGAAAGCGAAGTTAGTTAATTCATGCATTCACCAGGAAAAGAACACTTTGAAGTAGCATACAAGATACTAAGTTATCTAAGGATGACTCTTGGTGAAGGTCTGTTATTTGAAAAACAAGGACATCTTCAAACAGAAATATATACACATGCCGATTGGACTGGAAGCATCACCAGCCGAAAGTCTATTTTAGGTTATTGTGCCTTTGTTGAAGGAAATTTGGTGATTTGGTATTGTAAAAAGTAGACTGTAGTAGGTAGAAGTAGTGCTGAAGCGGAATTTAGATCTTTGGCTAATGAAATTTGTGAAGCTATGTGGATGAAGAGACTATTTTAAATCTTCCCTAGTATATAACCAACGAAAGTTATTGTGACTACAAGGCAGCAATTACAATTTCTCAAAATCCTATTCTTCACGATAGAAACAAACATGTGGAAGTTGATAAGCACTTTATCAAGGAAAATTTGAGAACAAACTGATTTCAATGATTTATATACCTACTGCTGAACAAGTAGCATTGTTCTCACAAAGTTTACACAAGAAACAGTTAGACTACCTAACCAGCTTCAGGGGGAGTATTGGAAGCAGGGATTTCTGCCTTGATGTGGCTGAAATCATGTTGATTTTACAGCTGTAATATTTAGTTTTTCAGTCAGTGATACAAAATAGGAAACTGTATATTTAACATTAAATTTAGGGATTATTTTGTTCTTAGGTTTATACTTTTATCTTCTATAAATAGCATTGTTGTGTATAGTTTTAAAATAGAGTGAATAATTGAACCTTCATTTCAACTTATAAGTTTTTTTCTTTCATTTATTGATCAGTTGTTCTATTTGTGATTTAGTATAGGCGTTATAAGTTTTCCATCAAACCTAATTATCCATCCCATCCCAACACCCTGGTTTTTTTGTCTAATTCTTCTTTGTAGTAAAAACTGATGTAAATTTCAAGGTGGGTCTGTTAAATCCCTATTTTTGATCTGCAACAAAAAAGATCATGTTATAGTTTTTCTTTTGTGCTTTTAATATTATATTTAGTTATTGCTACTGCTTTCAGAATTTGATCCATAGAGTTCTATTGATTATGAGGCTAACTTTCTCTCGTGAATTAGTAGATTGAATAATACTGGTGTTCTGAATTTGTTGGACAAAGGTAAATATTTACCATTCAAAAAGAGGAAAAAAACAGTCATTGTCTAAAGAAAGTATTTACAACCTTTCTATGAGATAGTGCTTTTTTACTCTCTCAATGTTGAACCTATTCAAACATAATATGCAGCGGTTCCTTACTTGGACATGGTACAAGTATCTTAATTTGATATTTTTAAATACCTTTTTGACTTATTACTGATATTGAGTAGCAATAAAAATTTTTATCCATTTTTCATAATGCTATGCAGGATTAGCTATATTATGGCAATTCTTCTGAAAACAGGAATATTTGTACTTAAGAGTCTGCCTTATGTTCTGTTTACTCTCACACTATTTGTTCTTCTCGAACTTTTGCTTGTTTGTGTGATATTGATTGTTTGTAGTCATGTTCATAATTTGCAGACTCAGCTAGCAAATCATAATCAACTTGGTGACCATTACGCTTCCAAGCATCCTAAAGAGATGCCTCCAGTAGAATCGAGTTGATTAAGGTTCAGTTGTGTAAAAATTGCACAAATTAATGAAAAAAAAAAGATATTTCCTCCTTGTGTGTTTGGTACTGGTGCATGTATGCAGATTATGCTCTATTCTGTCGTATTAACCAACGAAATTACTTTTATTGTCTGATTTTCCCAACAACTGACATTGCTTTAATTAACAGCTCACTGGCAGTATAAAATGAAGCCCTAATCCACCCATTGTTGCATTTTTTATTCCATATCTCCATTCTAACTGAAAGTAGAATAAATGATTTTCATATTACGTAATTCTTCTACTATTAACTTTTGATGCACAAGTTTTGGTTTAGTTCATATTGAAGAGCTAGAACTCATCAGAATGGAAAAAGAATAATACACTCGTCTTCGTTTTACAATTTGGCCGCATTAAGGTTTATTGTATGGAATGTCATCATTTACCCAACTCAATACAACGGATATCCATTATGTACCCTTTTTCTCTCTTTATTATATACATTGACCGAATGTGCCAAGTGAAAATTATGAATAATTTATTTAGATAATCTATACTCTTTATTACATGTAATATGACATAAAGTAGTATCTAACTTCCAACTTAGGCATGAAACTTAAAAAATAACTATGGTTAAATCAGTGATAATTCATTTCATGATTTTGTTGATATAGTATTTTTATTATTGATGATCTCATCTTTTCTCTAATTAACGGTATTGACTCATGTTTTCAGTTGAAAGATGGAACAGAAGTTTGGGAAAAAAAAACCTATTAAAAATCAGAAGATTGAGAAGATAAAATAACACATGTTCAGTAGAAACTTCTCATCGATGCAAACTAAATTTAGGGTAAATACTTTTAGAATCTTTCTTAACATTGAGGACGTGTATAAATGTTTTTACATTGTCTTAAAAAGTGTTGAACGCGTATCAGTGAGTTTGGTCATCCAAGCAAAATTTTTTTAAAAAATTCTCTTATCAACTAACCTTTTTCAAGAAGTAAAAATTTGCCTAACCCATAAGGTTGGTAAGTCGAATAGCACAAAGTTAATTCTCTCAATGTTCATTTTGGGGCAATTAATGTGAGATTTAATTATGATGTATTGATTGTAGAAGAGTTGGTTGTTGAAACTTCTTTATAGTATAGTTGATTTTTGGTTTTTGGTGAGGTTTGTTTGGTAAGTTACGTACCTCTGGATTTTAGTGTCTTTTTCCCTATGTGCCCCTTGGAGTCTCAGAGTGGTAAATGAATGATTAAATTATGATATATGAAACTATTATACCATTACAACGAGTTCAATGTTAAGAAAAAAGGGGGGCTACTCTATATTACAAAAAGATTACCTAGGAAAAATAGTAAGAAGGACAAATTAAAAAAACACAATATTTAGAAGTATTAGAATTGCCATTTTCTCTTCATGTCAGTGGTGAGAAACCTGTGTACATCTTTGGCAAAAATGCCTGTGCGAATAAGGTTGATAATTCTATCGGCTAGTTGGTATTTCTCTTCCTTAGTGTCTGTAAATTTGCGACTATTTCTTTCTTTCCAAATACAATATATGGACATTGAGAAGGCGGCTGAAAAGTGGACTACGTTTGGAGCTCCTTTCCCAGATTTGGCAATTACCCGTTGTAATACGAACTCTCAATCATAACTACCAAATTGTGCTGAGTAACAAATGCATGATACGACTCCAGATAGCTTTAGAATAATTACACTGAAAGAAAAGATGATCACGATCTTCAGAAGCCAAGTTACAAAGAACACATAGGTCAACAGCATTATCGTGCCAATGATTCATGGTAAGGAGTCGGTTCTTGATAGCTAGCTAGGTTATGAATGCTGCTTTCGGACTGATGGTTTATGCCATATATGGGAGAACAAAGGGACTGCCATGAAGTTACTAGTAAGGAGACTATAGCATGATTTGTTAGAGAAAACGCCATCTGTTGTAAGCTTCCATGTAATATAGTACTGATTGTTAAAGGATTCAAAAATTTTAAGTCAACAATGTGAACTGAGTTAATGAATTTAGAATTTTTGTTTTGTGAAACCTCTTTTAATCTTGTATCTTACAGAAATTTTTTTAAAAAGAGTTTGAGATTTGTTTTGGCAATCCATGCGTAAGATAAGTGAACAAAAGTTGTTTTTTTTTTTTAAACAATCAAATAAGAGTTTAACGGTGGAATCAAGGTCCAAGATAAGATTAAACGATGATATTGGAAAAAATAAACTACTTTGAAGTGTTATTGCATCTCTTTTTTATATTTAATTTATTTTAATTTAAAATTTATTTTGTTATATTTGGTGAATTTTCTTAAATTTTATTGTGTTAATTAAAGTCGCAAATACTATATTGGATCTGGTATTGGATTTAGTTATGTTATAATACGATATTGATACTTCAAGTAATGTCCTAAAATTGTAAGATAGTTCTAAAATTTTATAAAATTATAAAATAGTCTCTCAATATATTGTGCTATATATTTTTAGTTTTACTTCAACTATATCTCAAAAAATCATAATAATATAAATTTTATATAATAACTATCTCTTTATTCTTATTAATATTACTTTTTGCCTATTTCTTCTATAAAAACAATCATAATTAGTATTAAAAAATCATTTAGTTTTCATATAGATATAAACTAGGAATAATTCAAAGTGCTTAAAATATTATAATTGATTACATTAGAACATTATATAATAAGAACAACTTAAGTTTTTAAGCATAATAACAAGAGTTTGTGTTGAGGAATAAATCAAAGTAGAAGTGAAACATGAAACAAAAATATATGCAGTTAAATTTTATATTTGTATTACATATATAAGATTTAACATATATATTAAAAATAAGTAAAACTAAAAGAAAAGAGAAAAAGTAAAAAACTTAAAAATGTCATTCCATTCAATCGCATTAGCCCTTATTGTTTTTTTTCCCTATGAAATCCTCACTATTAAGGAGATTTTCATCATCACATCATTCAAGCTCATTGTAATGAATGACACGTCAATACTTTTCAATCTAAGAATATTTTCTAAGTCACTCTCATCTATAAAACTCAATTCCTAAAAGATCTAATATGGTAAAAGGTTAATATAATTAAAGCAAATTGGATCAACATAACTACTTTTTCTATTAAGCGTACTAGTAAATAAATAAAATTAAATTATTAAGAAATTATATTCAACTTAATAATGACAAAAACATACAATTTCTCGAAGATTAAAGTTATATTGAAAAAATAGCAGATCATTTAATCACTTGTATTCTAATCTATTTCTTTCTTTAGAATGAATGAATTCAACTGTGATTCAATTCTTTTCATGCCCAGTTATATTCACACATTGACTAAGAATTCGAATTACAAACTTTTGTAATTCTTAACACTACTTTTGAATTGTTCGGATCAATTAACTATAAGACAACAAAGTAATCTTATAAATAAAATAAATTAATGATTAATTTTAAACAAGTAACAAAAATGAATGAATGTATACCTAGATTAAGTTTATTTTTTTGACGTATTATAATGGTATCTTGAGATCACCACACGTATCTTGATATGTGTTTAAATGTTCATGCATTTGATATATTACACTTAGTAATTAATGACATAAAGTAGCTTAAGATATTCACTTTGACTCACATGTGATTTTAGGTACAATTTGGAAGCAATTAGGTTAAGTGAGTCGAAAATATGATATTAGGGTCATGTGCGAAGAATATTATTCCATTGTCACTCACATATGGTGCATGGATTGTTACGCATGGCATTTAAAGATTTAATTATAATTAGTGAATAGTAAAATGTATGGATGAACAGTGAAATGCATGCGTGAACAGTGTTAATGATTTAATTATAATTAATGAACAGTGAGGCATGCAGTTGAAATGGTGCTGAAGCAAAAGATGAAGAAAATGGCAGCGTGTGGGAGCTAGAAGAATGAACAAAATGGCAACTCAGTAAAGAGAAAAACACAAGTAGCAATTGAAAACAGGGAGATGGAAACGGTAGCGTGCAACAACATTGGAGCAGCATGGATGAAACTATGCCAAAGCCAGCAGCTGTAGGAGAAGACGTGAGTTGTGTATGTACTTCACGTGAATTTAAACGCATGCAGCTGGGAAGCACCAAAACGCAACAGCAGATGAAGGCAACGCAGCGCACATGAGTAAAATGAAGCAACCACGCATGGAGTGAAGAAAACGTCTAACATTCCACAGTCAAAATGCACAACATAGCATGGACAAAGAACACAGAAATGACAATGGACAGCACTAAATAAAGGAGCATCGAAACGCAGAGAGAGGGGTGAGGGTTTTAACTTTTAACAAGGGCGTGAACTGTAACAGGGACAGAAAGAAAAAGAGAGAATAGTGGCGGCGAACCAAGAAAGGAGTCGCTGGATAGGGCTTCTTCGTTCATTTTCTCTTCATTTCTTCAACAGAAACGGCTTGGATATTAGAGAAGCAAATGGAGGGTTAATCTTTCCCATTCCGGTTCAAGGTGAAATCAAAGCTTAGTGGCTACAGTTGAGTTGTTTTTCTTTACCTTTTCATGTTTTGTTCTTCCTCTGTAGGTTGTTTAGATGTTCTATGTTTATTGTAAACGGATCAGTGTATGGATATTGTGTAAAACTTCTTGAACATGATGAGCAGTAGTTAGATCTATGTTTTATGCTTCCTAAGTATAGACCGTGGGGATATGTGTTTATTTATGTTTTAAAGAGCTTCTTTACATGTCCATTTGCACATCCATAAGCTAGAACATTTTTATAATACGTAATAGTTATAGTAAAGGTTCAAGAGTAGCAACTAAGGGTAGTATAAGGAACATCACAACCTAGGATAGGTAATCCAAGCTTGTGTGGTTACTGCCTAGATCGATCTGTTTTTCACTTCATAAAAACCCCTTTTTCCTCCCCCAAAGTTCAAATGTAAGCAGACACTTTACGCTAAGTAC
>JAOQMM010000004.1:12518768-12535985 GCA_027563515.1 Erythroxylum platyclados
CCAGTAAGCATTGCAAAAGAATAAGGTTGTACCCCAGAAGTTGACATGAAACCTAAACTGATATGGCCTTCCAATGTGGAAAGCACCATTGATGCATCAAGTATTGGGGACCTTTGGACACTTGCAGTCGTTGTTTTGGTCAATTTGCATTTGGCCATGGACATTGTGAGGTGGAATTGGATTACGCATGCTGCTATTTGGGGATCTATAGTTGTGACTTTCATTTGCGTGATTGTCATTGATGCACTGCCTACTTTAGTTGGCTCCTGGTATGCCATAATTCCTATCCTCCATTTTACTTTTGTATATTCTGAAGATGCATTTTGTTGTTCATATTAAATTTTCATTTGAATGGAAAGATAAAAAAAAGTATGCGAACGGTATAAATTGCATTTGTTTAGTGAAATGTATGGAAATGTTAATAATCATGTTTGAGTTTCTCTTTGCGGGTCCACCGGGGCTTGAACATGAGCTTCCCTGTGATATGTTATATTTACCAATTATAATGATCATGCTAAGATGGTCTTTGCTGAGATTGTCCCATGCATTGATTGATGCATTGCCTTCTTTGAAATTAGTAACAATGAGAAGCTCCCAGAAATTGCACCAACTAACATTTAAACCATTTCTTGTATCATACAGGGCCATGTTCCATATCGCCAAGACAGGATTATTTTGGATTTGTTTGCTTGCTATAATTGTGGCAGCACTTATTCCCCGTTTTGTTGTAAAAGTAATTTGTCAATACTATAGTCCTACAGATGTTCAGATCGCAAGAGAAGTTGAGAAATTCTGGAGTCCAAGAGATTTTCAGACTGGAGAAATAGAAATGAACTAAATCTTGGACCCTCCTCCCAGATGACTCAGCAATTCTTTAGGCTTCTTGAGGGTAATATTCTTGGTTGCCCAATTATTTTTTAAAATTGTAATAGGTAGTCTCTGTTTGTATAGTGTTAGATTTGAGTATCAATTAACTATTTTTTTTATTTTACTGCAAAGAAAGAAATCAGTGTTTGTTACAGGCAATGTTTACAAAGGAAAAGGAAAATTGTTTAATTGGTATACATATTACATATTGCTTTCCTTCCATTTTAGCATTGTTCGAGTGGTTATTGGTATATAACTTATGAAAATTAGGACTTTAAGTCTTGATATTTGATAATGCATTAGCGAGAGAAGCTTTTAACCATTCTCTAACCCTTTCTTTTTCTCCAGCTTTACTTTGCTTGTCCTAAGCTCGAAAGTTTTGCTATTTAGCTCACCGTCTATTGTTTTCTTCTTCTTTTTCTTTTAACGTTAGAGGAAATGTCGTCTGCTAGCAACTAAGATTGATAAGGTTTCCTCTTTTTTTCCTGAGCCCAAACATCAACTTAAACTAAGACTTCTTAGCTTTATCGCATTCAGAACCAAGTCAGGTCAAAATTGTTTCTAAACGTTAGCGAAGAAACGACAATTTACCCTTATAAGTTTCTTTTTACAAAAGCAAGTCTTTTTCACAAGTTTAACATTAGGAAAACATCAACTAGAAGATGTAGTATAGCCTAGAAAATGTGTTGGTTAATGATAAGTTCTCTTTGGAAGACAAAGAATAAAGGATATTTGTTCCTAAGAATGTAAATATTGTCACTTAGAATGTAAGGGGTCTTAATAGCCCTAATAAACATCAAGCTCTGAAGGATTTTCTTGTCCAAAAAACCTTGTTTTATTAGATTGATTGAAACCAAAATGAAAAAAGCATCACTTCTAAAGGGGTCTTTAGTTTTGCAAAAAGATTATATCACACTTAACAATCACATGGCTCACTACAATTGGAGAATTATAATCTCTTTTGATCCACAAGTTTTTTAACTTTAAAGATGGATTTTTTTCCTGTTCAATTCAAACATTTTGAGGTACTTCTTAATCAGTCTAAAGCTCCTATATTTATAAGTTTCATTTATGTAACTAATCTTGAATTCTAAATAAAGACACTTTGGACGACTTAGCATTTATGGGAGCAAAACTTATTATCCCTCAACTCTTAGTAGGAGATTTTAATTGCATATTTGGGAACTTAATAGGTCACACATAAGTTAAAGAGAGAAGAAATTTTAATCAAATTGGACTTTATTGTAAAGTTTGAGAAACTTTATAATTAAATATAGGATATTCAATAAATAAGGATCAATATGAGATATTGAATTTTATTTAGTCATAACTGGTATTTAATTAGAATTATTTGTAATTTTAATGAAAGTTTAATTGAAATTAGAATTTAATTTCAATTAAATTATTAAAATACCCAAAACTTATTATAAATATGTTTAAGCTCTAATAAAGCTTGCACTCATTGCCTAACCCTCTCTGAAACGGTTTCAAAGTTCTCTCAACTTATTTTGTAAATACTATTAGACGTTAGACACGTGTGCAATTAAGTGGTTAAGATGGACCAATTTTAGAAACGGTTCAAATGATGCAATAAGAAAAAAATCAAACTTTGAAATAAGATACGAATTAACATTTATAGTTTATTATGATTTTTGCATTAATTATTTTATAAAATTTTAGTGATTTTAAATTTTAGGAAATCAATCGAAATGATTTTGTAATTATTCCATTATGCACAGTAGCGAATCTTCGGCACGACTTCCCAACAACGTAATCACTTATCACACTTCCTTTCAGTGGAGGCTACCGGGACACTATTTTTGTAGTATTTTATCTCCTTAGTGATGTTCCCTTCTTAAGATGTTAGTGTGGATTTTGCAAGAAGCAAATGGTCTACGGTTAGCAATTGGTCTGATTATGTATGGTTTCTTCTAGCACTTGCATGGCTCCCTTTATAGCCAATTATTTTTGGAATAAGAATTTTATTTAATTTTAAAAAAAAGAACAGTTTTATTAGAGTAGCTATACAGAAAAAGAAAGAAAGATGGGTTATTATGTTAATTGGGGATGGGGAGATTGTTATTACATTAATAAGGATTTGTTATGATTTGTTAGGGTAATTAAAGTTAATTAGGATTAGTTATAATTAAATTTAAAATCAATTTAAGTTTAGTTAAAAGAAGGAGGACCTGCAATTCCAACTAGGGTTAATTATATATAATATAATTAGAATCAAAGATAATTATTCAATATCAATTTAAGTTTAATTAAAAATATATAGCTTTCGGTATGTCACGTGGCATACAGGTGACACAAAAGGACCTACATAACTACTTAAATATGTCAGCACTGATACAATACATAATAAAATGTGCCAGGAAGGTATATCAGATCAGAAAGGTAAAGGGCGATAACGAAATTGCAAAACCTGCACCACATAATAGCATACTACCAGATTCCATTCTATTTTTGGAGAACAGCCTATCAAACAAAAAACTTTGTTCAGAGGCCTGTAAACTATATTCATCTAAATCGTAATGAGTCGTCCTCCAGATTGAAGGATTTATTTCAGCTTTCTCCAAGACTTTGACACACTTCTTAACTTCTTGCTCAGACTCGAATGTACCACTTGATTCCTTAGAAAACGAAAAACGAGACTTTCGATCCCATTGTCTGGTAGGCAGTTGTCCTGAGGCATCATCATAGCTATACACACTGGATGCTTCCTGTGATAATAGAGTAGATTTTTAATCAGCAAAAGCCACAACTAATATCGTTTCTAACCTCATCTTAGTGAGACCAAAATAAGAGACGAACCTGTTTTTCACAAGGGGAACTGCTTGGCCAATGGTTGGCTCCAAGACTTGAACCTGCTTGAGAAAACGGGGCAGGATCACCACGGGTAGGAGTAATGCCGATTAATTTGAAAGGTGGATCCTCTTGAGACGAAAAGTCAGAGCTATCAAAAGTTGAAAGTGACACACATTCATCAAAATAAGCCATCGCTTCTTCTGTTAATCGTTTTGACATCCTCCTCCTTTCAATGCTAGACTGTCAAATAACAAAGATCAATCAAACACAACATCAAAAAACATAGTACATGAAATGCGTCAGTTGTATAAACAGCAGTGATACCTGAACGCCCTTTTTAACCAAATGCCCAATATATGGTCAACATAAAAAACAATAAAATGTTCCTAAAAGATGGGGACATGGGCTTGGTCCATGGAAATTTCTCTCTCTTTTTTGTCCCATTTCCCTGGACGGTTGAAGAGGGATAGTGGACTCACTAGCTACTGTTTCACTTTTTCAGACAAAAGGCGAGAAACCAAGGATGACTCGAAAGGGGAAATATCACTTCTGTACATCGCACATCATGAGACAAGGAAGGTAAAATTAGTGACATTGGTTCTTCTGTTGAAGAGATCACCTTTCTTCCAGGACGAGATTTCTGTACATTCGACGTCTTCGGATCAGGAAGCACTTCCTTCAGTATTCTACTAAGCTCTAAACCTCGGTGCTCCTCAACAGCCAGATCAGCTCGAAGTTGCCTAGCTCGATCCCGAGACTGCAAGTCACCATAACCACTACTTAAATTAAGCTGTCTAACAAACCAAATAAAAGAAGATAAGCTATCGCATCTCAAACAGTACATGTCCAATGGGAGAGGTTCAAATTTTCCATCTTCAGAAACCCAGGAACTAGACTTGTAGAGTCTTGAGTCTTGTTCTAATCATTTTACTTTCAATTTCTACAATCCGATTAAAGAACCTCAGTTTGACATATATCTTCACTGATTGAACCAACTCCAACAGGTTAAACAAGTATTTGATTCAGATGCAATGAAAGAAGGAGCAAAAGGATTTCCCTTCCAATGCTGAAATTGAAGTAAACTACCGATGATATTACAAGTATACTACTGAATTCTTGCATTCACCAACTTGTTTTCATTTCTTGTTGCTATCTGAAACTAGAATGGCCTTAACTCCAAACCTAGAAGATGAAGAAAACAGGCTTTAACTGTTTAGAGTACATTGAGTTGTTTCAGACAGTTAAGATTTAGAAAAGGGAACATACCTGCTCAAGCTTATTGGCATATTCTCTTCTGATGTCCAGAACTAACTCAACAGCAGATGGGTTCACTAAGTCTGGCGGAATGTCAGTTATGTTGGTTGTTGCAATATTAGCAACATTATTCCTTCGTACAGCCTGAATCAAGTGACCTTTGGAGTTAATTATCAACTACCATAAAACAGATTTCCTACATAAGTAGTAATAATTCCAACTGAATAAGCAATTAGTTTTGATGCGAGCACAACTACCCAATCAATAGATCTATTACAAGTGCCTAATGGACCAACTACAAGTGCCAGAATTTGAGAAGATTGAGAAACAAGGCTATCAATTAGGATTAATTTCGTTAGTTTGTGCTCATTCAGTATTTTGGTTTTTGTTTAATTGTAGTGGAACAATACTCTACTTAATTATTATTCCCAAATGTATTTGAAATTGTTTAGTGGTTTCCTAGTTGAAGTAGTATTAATAGTTTAGAGTTCCAATTGAAGTATTATTTGTAGTTAATTTTCTAATTGAAATAGAAATCATCTGCAAACCTATATAAAGAAGGAAAAATTTTATCAACATGATACAGAATTTTGAGATTTGTTTGGTTTATTCAAAATTTAGAGAGTGCTTCACGTCCTATGTTCTTCTTTGAAGTAATCCAAAACTTATCAGGGTTTATTTTGTGGCATTCCAACCTTTATTGATTCACTTCATGGTTTTCTATAGCCAAAGGATCAGTTTCAAATTGCTTTATTTAGTTTTCTTAGTAAGATTTCACTATTGTTTGTGGTTCTAGGATTTATTCCTAGGTGGGTTTGCATCAAGTTTGTAATGTCAGAGACAGTTGTTAGCACTGGTCACTGCAACATTCATGAAATCATTCAACCCAAAAGTTAATGTGATGGCTGAAGCCCCTAGACTTGCCAGTCTATTGATCTTCAAAAAGCTGACAAGCAAGCACATGAAGTGTGCATAGGTCCACAAAGGCCACATAGACCAATCAAATATTTCCAAAATTTATTGTCAAGGTTCAACGTCGAAGTATAGTCCCATATGTCATGTTTCAAATGCTTGTCAACTAAATTTCTTTATTTACAGTTTTCCCTTTTTCTACTCATAAAGTATTCTTTTATCAACTACTATATACACTGCTAGAGCTCAAATCAAACCAAGAAATATGTCACTCTTCAGGTTTCCATATTCAATGTTTATTCAAGAATTAATATCAATAAAAGGCAATATTCATTCTGATTTAGTTCTATGTTTGACTCAAGTAATGAGTACCAACCCCCTTCCACACTTGAATATGTCCCCTACTTTTCCTTTTCTTGTAGTGGTGACTAGACTGATAATTTCAGAGCATGAAATGCACTATTATGATCGTAACTATGAAGCACATACTTTTCACAATTCTAAAGCTCCCTTATTGCTTTACTGTGGTAAAAAGTCTTATCTTAACTGAGCTTATTTCCCTGAAAAGTTTACAGAAAAATTTCAATTCCAGAATATATCATAAAGCATGCTAGATCCCATAAAATCGGCAGCTGCAGCAATAGCATCACTGCCAAGAGAAAATGGTAGACAGCTACCATTTAACTAAATGAAAATCACATTCCAGGATGATGTTAACTTATTCAAGAATAATATTGACACAAGGAGACTCATATGGGGATTCTGAGATCCTGCAAACAATGACACATCATACAGACTACTCTTATGTAATTTTTTGTACAAAGAACCAGGCTCTACATTCTATAAACGCCAATAGCTTATCAAGGGCCATATTATCTAAAACCATAATCATACGATTTCTACTCAAGCTGGCCCAGCCTTTGCACACATAAACAAACATCATTTTAGCTCACATATAATTTCTACTTGAATTGGAAGAGTTCCTTGTCATTTTAAAACACACCTCTCTCAATCCTCTGAAGCAAGTGTCCTTTTCAATGTTTTTCCTCCTAATTTCTGGTATCTAGTATTTAACAAAATAATACAGGAAAATTCAAGAACATGTAAATTTGAACACAATCATTCTTTTATATTTTGAAGTAATCGCATGGCTTTAAAAGCTCAATGTGTACATGTTTGTACCAGGATTAGATGTCACTTTTTGACCAATATTAGATCGTTGTTTAGCAAAGTAAGAAAGGAATAGAGCTTGCATAGGGTCTGAAAATAGACTAAACCAAAATATAATATGAGAAGCCATGTTAGAAGATGGCCAAAAAGCTTTCATATCAGAATCAAGAAAGGAACTGACTGTTTCAAGGTCATTTTGGATGTCAGATATTGCACGTCTTACTTCAGATCGAACAGTTTCATACATACAGCTAGAGCTGTCACCTCCATAATCATTCCTCTGAAATGACTGCAAAATGAAATCCAAGAAATGAAGAAAGCAGTAGGAATTTGTTATTGACAGTTTACAATTATTCTCATCGGAAATAAACATCAAATATCATTTACTCATTACCATTTATAAAATATAATATCTATGAATTGGATGACGGCATATGAGTATAAGACTCCACATAGGGATCCGGTAACACCCTCCAGAGCTCACCTTCATTTGTTCATAAACCGCTTTGATTGTTCTTTCTTCAGCTTCTGAGAATGAAGTTCCTAAAACCATATCCTCCAGACTCTGAGTTGGCGAAGAAGGCTAACAAAGAAACACATTAAAAAACATAATTATATTATTACCAGGAAAGTCCTTCATTTCCAATGGCATCATTAGTAATATGGATGACAAATAGTAATACCAAATTTGAGGCAGAGTCAACTAGTCGGGACTGCAAGCTTTTGCTCTCATCAAATCCACTAGAATCACTTCTAACAGAAGTATCCTTTCCCCCAACATTTGAGGTTGCACCTTTACTCCAACCATTTCTATTCTTATACTTTGTCAACGAACTAACATCTTCTTCAACGGCAGTCTGCAATTGTAAGAACAATAAACCAATAACAAATACTCAAAAAATCTATTATCTCAGTCTACCACAAATTAAAACAACCAAAAGGTCGTATATTTCACAGACAAACGGGGAAACCTCGGATTTCACGAAATGGCTCCTGGCCACCGGACGTCGGGACTCCGAGCGAGCCCTCCGGCCAACATCCACCTTACTAGTTCTGGAGTCGCTTTTCACGAAATCTTCCTTTCTGGAAATCGATCTGCCCCTCTTAGAATCGGAAGACGGGGACTTTGGCTTTAAGGGAGCACTTCTGGATGTGGGTTCATCCAATTTAGAAGTATTTGATGCAAATTCATCGTTTTTATCACTCGGAGAGATCGTGGTGCTACTCCAATACAGAGGGTTATCTCTTTTAACCAGGAAATCCCATGAAGAAGATGGTGTTGACGTTGGTGTTTGTGTCCGTGACGAAGGGGAGGCCTCAAGGTGGGATCTTGGGGCAGCACTTACGCTTCGTGATCTTCGAGGAGGAGGTTTGTTACCGGCAATGCTGCTGCTTCGTGAAGTGGGATTATCTTTGTTTTCCTTGTCGGATGCTGGATTTGATGTTCGCCTTGATGAGGACTTGAAGGCAGCTACTGCCATGGCTGGAAATGTAAAAAAACTGGAATCTGCAAATCACAGACAATTACAGGCAATTTGAAACCTAAAGAACTTTTCTGAAAAACAAAAAAGAAACATGTAATGATTCACCAAGGCTTGACACAAAGGCTTGACAGAGAGTAACCATGTGCCTAAGTCCAAGAACTGTAGCAGTGATGTATGACAAAAATTGTGTTCGACTCTTTTAAGCGGTTTTGTCATTGACATTGTTTTCGTGTAATGGGAGGCGATAAATGGCAATTGCATGTGGTTTTTAAATTTTGTTTTTTTTTTAAATAAAAATAAAATTTATTTAATTATTAATATAATTTTATTTTAATATTTTATATAATATTTATTAATAACTATTAGTAAAACATCTATTACATTTTTTAAATGAATAATCTATAAAATAATATTATTTTATGTAATATGTTTTAATTATTGAAATTATTTTATTTGAAACGTATACATTTTAAAACATTTTAAACTTAAATTATTTTTATTAGATAAATATTAAATTAATTTTAATTTTTAAAAATAAATTTTAAAGTAATTATAAATATTAAAATAATTTTATTATATTATATTATTGATAATTTTTATTAGTAATTAATATTAAATAATTAAATAGTATATATTTAATCGACGGTGTATCATATTATAAATAAAAAAGTTAATTTTTATAATTTTTATAAAATTTGAAAGCTGTAATAAATCAAAATCTCAAATAAATAGATATTTTTTAAACTGAAAATAAGCAAGCTCTTTATTACCTAACACTTAATATTTGACATAAAAAGCTTCGCTGCAACGAACTGAAACCGTAAGAATACTTTTTTAGTTGTTAAACACGTGGAAATTACTTTAGCTACTCTTTTTTTTAATTTTTAAAACTATAGAATATTCCTTAATAGTTATTAATAATTTTTAAAGAGCCTTTTATCATCAATCTCTATTAAATAGTTTTAAAAATTATCAGTTTATATATAAAAACAACTATATATATGAAATACTATTATATAAATATAAGAGGACATTATTAAAAAAATCTCTTACACAACATCATTATATTATAGTATGGATTTTCATATTAGTTAGAGTAAAGTGAAATAATATTTGGAGAAAACTAACTTTTAAGTTCATTAACATTAATTTAATTTATATATAAAGTTATTGATAAACTTAATATCATTGGAATATCTTATTTTTTTAAAAATTTAAAGAGGAGCGTAAAATATTTAAAATACTTTTCTATCTCTTTTTCTTTCTTTTTGTGTCTAATTTTTGTCTCTCTTTAATTTCTTTCTTTACTTTTCTTTTGTCCCTTTCTTTCTTTATCTCTTCCTCTTTTTCTCTTGTTGGAAAACCAAGTCGGGATTCGATCTCAACCACAGCGGAATAATCACGAAACTTTTCTGTAACCTTTGATTTCTCGAAAACCAAGATCTCTTTAATTCTATAAAATGATTAACATAAATTATAATAAAGCGAAAATTTAATTCGTAACTTATTCTGAAATTTGATCTTTATCTTATCGTATTCCTCGAATCGTTTCTGAAACCGATCCGTCTCAACCACCGTAGCTGTACAAATGTCCGACCTCTAACAATATCCATAAAATGAGTTGAGAGAACTCTGTAACTCTTACAGAGAGAGTTAAGCAGTGCTAGCTCCATAAAACTTAAGCATATTTATAATAAGCTTTGGATATTTTAGTAATTTAATTGAAATTAAATTCTAATTTCAATTAAACTTTAATTAGAATTACAAATAATTCTAATTGAATATCAATTATGCTCAAATAAGATTCAATATCTCATATTGATCCTTATTTATTAAATATCTCATATTTAATCATAAAGTTTCTCAAACTTTACAATCAAGTCCAACTTGATTAAATTAATTTTGCTCTCTTCAATCCATTCTATATATGTGAGACCCATTAGGTTCTCAAATATGTTGGCAATAATTATAAATTATAATTATAATTAGATAAATTTAAACTCATTTTAATTCATCTTTAATTCTCTAATTAAACAATTTATAATCATAGATCAATATTGGCATCTAGTAACGTGTCATTACCACCCAAATATTTAAGAATGTCAAAGTGGTTTTAACTAATTTTTCCGTGCATAATTTTTTCGTATAATTCAATACTTTCATCATACACTGTTCTGATTAGACATAGAGCATGGAATTAATATCTACTATATTTTGAGTCCAATCATATTAGTTCTCATTTATTAGTTATCGATTCAATTAATGACATTTGTAAACTATTACAAAGCGTCATTTCACCTTGGCTAAGGATTTCCTGAATCAATAGTAATTGAGAACAATGGAATATTCTCCCTAATTACTTTAGGATGATAAATCCTATCTTGATCACTCAACTACCTCCACATAGTTCATGTTACATCCAATGACTACCGATTAAATGACCCATGATTAATAGATCATAAGTAGTATCAAAACATAGTAATCCCTATACAAGATAACTTTGGTGACCTCAAGTCAAAGGATCACTTATACAATCATCACAACGAGAATTCCATAGACATACAAGTAATGTTCCAAATGGATTTCTCATGTCGGGTCTATTCAGTGAACTTGTTTTCTAACAAACACCCACACGTTTTGTTTAAGTATCTCTATACTTTAGCCTATGAGATCGACTACTTCCTTTATAAGAAAAAACAAAATGTGTGCTAATCTTTTACGTTCTATTAATGTCCAATCTTAATAAAACAATGACTAGGAATAATACATAAATGCAATATGAATCTCATAATCATAATCTCATTATAATTTCATTTGTAATGTATAATTATCCCATGGACTTTATCATATACATCTAAACATGTACAAGATAAAGAATGCCTTTAAATAATTTGTTACTAAACTACAACCAAAGCGATTGGCTGTAGGTCATAAATCAACAATCTCCCACTTGCACTAAGCTAATCGTTTAAATATCTCATACCATATCATCATATGACGATTATTCTACTACTGGAACAGTGGCTTAATGAGAGAATTTTACAAGATTCTCTATAGTGAGCACTTGCTTAAATCTTACAATTCCCATCTTAATTATCATCATAATTAAGAAAAATTGTCTAAATATATTCTTGGATCTTTGATGAGACATTAGCTCCTTATGCATGCCCAATGACTCTAATGTTCCATAGTACATTACTATTTTGAACAATGTAATGAACTATATCAAGTTCTTTAAAGAATTAATCCAATTAATCATTTCCACTAAATTAAAGATGTATTATGACTTAATTAGCAGCCATTGCTACATTGGAACCTTTCCAATCTTGAATGATATTATTCTAAGTAAATAAACCTTAATTAGGATTTACTTCTAAAGTTATATCCTTATCACCTTGATATCAACTCATACATAAAATAATGGATATCATTGATATTTCACAAGTGTCTAATATCTCAAATACTAAACATCTTTAGTACATTATTTATGTTCTTAAACTTAAAATAGGTAAACAACTTACAATCTATCTCTATAGATTTAATTCCCATAATTAAGTTTTTACCTTTTCATATCTAACAAGAGTTGTTCTTGGACAATTATGTTTTCAACAATTGAAAGTTAGATATGTTGTTCTCTGTAAGTAATATGTCTCCACATACTCCCACTGAAGAGGACAACATACTCCCACTAACCTTCTTGTAGACTTGATAAATTCACAATTATCTCAAAAACAAACTCTTTGAATTCATCATGAAAGTGAATCTTTCAACGTTTCGTGGCCTTTCAAATATACATCAAATGTCAATAAACGCTAGTTCCAATTTGATGTATGGTTATGATATTTGAACTTTTCAAATTTCATCTTACTCCCATTACTTATTTTGAGAACCATTCTCTTATAAGTATACATTGAATCAAACAATTTGTTCAATTGGTCTGTAAGATTATATCCAACTCTTTGGATATCTCATAACCTTTTATTACCCAATTTAGTTCTAAACTTAATGGATGATATATGCTTCAACTAAGCATTACATTCTTAAACAATTAACTTTGACTCTTTCAAAGACTTAACATTTCATATTTAATATGGAATCTTGCTCATTGATTCAATTGGAATTATTGAAGGTAAGTCATTGTACTAGGCATCGCTATAGAAGAAATAATATTGCATTATACAATATCTCATATTGTATTTTACTCCTTACATAAATCCATACCCTTATGTAATTTTGTTGTGAAGGTTTTCACCAGAGAATCTCATTCCTTATAGATGATTGAAAATTTAAAACTCACCAAATCAATCTCATCAAAATGCTTTAACATTCTCAATGCTTAATTTCTACTTAGATTTAAACATTTGAACTTTTCAAAATTTTAAATCATCATTTCATTTAATACATATGACTATATCACATAAAGTCATTAGTAATATAATGAAATATAATATTATTCTTTTATGAATTAATACATCACATATATAAGATTTAATAATTCAATACCATCATCATCCTTCACCAAAGTTTGCTTTAGTTATTCTTCAACTTTACAAGTTTCACAAGTTTCATACAATTCATAATTAAAATGATACATATATCCTAGTATGTAATTTTATGATTCTCGTTATGTTGATTTAATCAATATGGCATAAAAGGATA
Source organism: Erythroxylum platyclados (assembly GCA_027563515.1). Taxonomy (NCBI): domain Eukaryota; kingdom Viridiplantae; phylum Streptophyta; class Magnoliopsida; order Malpighiales; family Erythroxylaceae; genus Erythroxylum; species Erythroxylum platyclados. The sequence continues at coordinate 12,531,926 of JAOQMM010000004.1, forward strand.
ATCTCGATTATCCAATTTTTAATTCTTGCCACTTATGTTAAGCATAAGTCTCCTTTGATCCAACACATACAAACTCTTTGTATAAAATTGGATCAACTACTTTTACTTAATAATCTATTTCTAGCCATGCATTGAACATTACAATAATGTGGAATCTAAATTCAGTATCAAATATTCATAAGCATGATTAGAAATACATATGATCTCTATCATATCATATATAGGGAAGAAAAGTCATGCAATCATTTTCTTCGTATGAAAATTATTATCATACTATAGCAAAGCCTTTAATTGTAGTCCATAATTATGCTTTTAGTAGTCTAAATTAAGTGGAACAATTCTAATAAGGTACTGTATCTTTCAGCTCTACTCCATGCAACCCCTTGCATTTTGCTATCATGCTATTGACATACATCTTACATGTTATCATTAAAGTTTATGAGACATTAGTCAACTCAAAATCTCAATACATTTTGTCATCTATATGGTTTTGACATATCTCTAAAACTTTGTTACCGAATCCTCAACAGGGATTATAACATAATGACATAATGGACATATAATTTTCTATTTAACTTTTGAGAACTTTTCTCAAATATATCCTATATTGAAGAAATTGGGTTCACTAACTTAGTATCAACTATACTAAATAAGGTAAATTCCACTAAGAACAAAATATAAATGTAAAAAAGCAAGTAATCAATTATATGTCATGACTACCAAATAAAATTAGGATTTTAATCATGCGTTTAGTTACTCTCACTATTTTATTCAAAATAATGGCCTTCACTACTATTCGGGAACATTAATCTAATTTTTCTAGTGGGCTAGGATCCCATTCAAATACAGTTGATCTTGAGTTTGCTTAATAAACCAACTAGACCTAAATTAGGTAGAAAACAACTTTATCAATCATATCTCATGTGACTCCTAGATCTGTTAGGTGACAACTCTTGTCAAAACATATCTAATATGTTATTTAATCATTTTTCATTCAATTCACCCTCTCAATTTATTACCAAATTATGCAAGAACGCAACCAAATCACGACATTCACCTAATAAAGACATAAATGATTAAATTATCATTAAATCAAGATAAAATCCCGAAGGAAAGTTAGAACATCATTAATACTCTAAATCCTATCATCATACTATCCGTCTCAATTCTATACATAAATAAAATTGAAACGAATAGGAAACAACGACTTAGAATAGATGCCAGAAGACAACGATGTCAGGAAACCTCCTGATCTGGGAAGCGCTTCGAGTCAGCTCTTCTTTCTTTTCCTTCTTCTCTTTCTCTCTCTTGGTATTCTCTCTTTAGGGTTTCTGAAAGTGGCTGATGCAAAAGCTCCAGTCTACTCCTTTTCATGTTCTTTAAATAGTATTTTATATTTTGGGTAACCCTATGGTCTTTTCGGAGTCTGAAAGCTTGAAAAAGTCCCTCGAAATGTGAAGTTTGTAAGTGACTGCATGTCTGCCCGATGCAAGCCACAACCGTGGCCCTGTAGGCCACGATCATGGCCCATATCTGAGCCTTCTATCACGAAGCTGTATTTGATCCTTCTGTCACAATAAGCCATGATCGTTGGCTGTTGTTTCGACCCGAATGTCTTCCGAAACTCCTCCGTTCTTGGATATTCACCTTAAAACACTAGCAAACACATCAAGGTACCTTAAAAATATAATATTTAAGCTCAAAAGCTTGTACTAACCCATAAAACACTTTAAACACAAATAATTAACAAACTAACACAATTCTAACATAAACACATACTAAATAATCGAATTAATAGCTAAACACATATCAAACTATGCCCTGAAACATGATGCAATTTACACTTATCAACATCCTCACACTTAAATGTTTGCTTGTCCTCAAGCAAATAAAACAATAAACAACACAAAAACACAAAGCACACAATGTAGTAATGAGGCAATGACTTCAACTTCACGAAACAAATTTAACTCTAAACACAATCGTTCAAGTTGTTCCAAATTATTAACATGCGAAATCCACATATAAGTACAATGGATTAAATATACAAAATAATCAAAATTTTAATGTCAAGTCTATTCACCTCTATCACTTGCACGCACACATTGATAATCATTCGGTCAAATCAAAAGTGTAGTCATTCCTAAGTAGGTTTTCATGAAAATCAAGCTACTAACAAGTTTATTAGGTTTTTATTGGAAAACATTCTTTTTGTTGATTTTTAAGAACATGAACCTAGTCTTTTTACGCGGAGGCAAACATTTGTGATGAATGACGATCTGGTTACTCAACTAAGTCATGTTTTTATTAAGCTGCTTGGTTGAAATGTCATTATAGTCTTTTTACGCGAAGAGACACATTTGTGATACGCGTCATTCTGGTTACTTAGCTACATCACATTCTCAACTGGCTACTAGCTCTATTCATATCCCGAAGGCTAGTGGAATAGTTATTTTAATTGGATTTTATACTTTATATATATATATATATATATCCCCACACTTATTGTTGTAACTAGTCATTCTCATTAAAATATACTAGTAATGCTACTTATTTAATTGGCCTAAGATTATAAATAAGTGTGGCAAATTCCTAGGGTGAATATACTATCATCGTATCCTAATTAACAAGCATATTTAGCTCTAAGAAATTTAGGTCACTAATTTCACAAGCTAATAAATCTTCGCAACGTAAAAGACTATATTCAAAGCTAATGAATTCCGTTTCATCTAAGCCATTGACATATTCACACAATTCACAATATGCAACCTAAACAAATTATCATAAAATGTGCAAAATTCACACTCAAAAATAAAAACACACAACCCTCACCACACTTGAAAAACACATTATCCTCAATGTGAGAAGGAGACAACAAACACCCATTGAAGGAAATAACATAAAGTAAAATAAAACAAAACAAAAATAAAGAATAAATTTAAAAGAAAAGGGTTAGAAAGAAAACCTTACGGTGATGGAGGTGATGATGGTGAGGGAGGCGGTAGTTGTACACCTAGAGCCTCGAAATACCTGTGAATACGTCTGATGCCCCGACTCTAGCGTCTTTGTTCCTTTGCCATGTCCCTCATTACCTTAGAGTTTTTAGCCAAAGTATCTGTCAGCGTTTTGGTTTGATCAGATATTGTTGTCAGTACTTTCTTCCATCCCAGTTCTTCTTCTTCGTCTCCTCCCCGGACTCCTCGCTAGTTGAATCCCCTTCTTGTTGTTGCTGAGTGCTCAAACTCCCTTAACTGGTCTTGATTTTGACTTGTGTTTCGGCACTAATATCCCAAAGTTCCATATTATGAGACTTCAGGATTTCAGTTAGCCACAAATGATGATGGTTTATGAATTCAGCACGGTAGACCGTGAATCCATTGCACTCAACTCCGTAAAAATCCGCTATAGCCGAAACCAAATAACCTATTCCTAAGTTATTGCTCCTCTTACGTCGAGTAGCAATAATTGTGTTGAAGACATGGGTGGTTGTGCAAACTTGGATGTTGTGGTTCAAGCATCATAACAGGAACAATTCCTTCGTCGAACACTTGTTAGTTTCCGTCTTGTCAAAAAGAGTTTGACACATGAATTTATGCAGCAACAAATGTTCGTGGCTTCAGATGATGTTGTTATATGCATTCTTAGCATTGAAGCAATCCAACCCAATTAATTCAGTCCAGTAGGGGATGACACGGAAATTATCGTGCTGATCCACTATGGACAATTTGAGGAATTCATAAATTTCATACAAAGTATCATAATTAAGCTCCTAAGATTGTCCCCTTAACCTAAACCACAATTCCTTGGGTTTATTGGATATGAACTGAAGGGATATGAAGAATTCTAAGGTTAGTTCTTCATAAAATTGGTACTAAAAATGAATAAACTATCCCCATTGAATTATCTCTGCTCAACCTTATCTCTCAATTCTAATCTATCTAAAGTCTCAAAATGGAAGTACTTGGCAACCATAATTTGCTTACCCGATGCCCATTGACTTTGAACCTTTTGTTCATCTTTAAGCTCTCTATTTCAACTGCACCATGTGAAAACACATTAG
>JAOQMM010000004.1:12536085-12550622 GCA_027563515.1 Erythroxylum platyclados
CCCAATAAAAATCCAGCTGATGTGAGGTTTGAGGAGATCTAGTAGTATACAACCTTATCCCTAACTAGTAGAGAGACTATTTCTAAATGACCCACATGAAGAGGAGAAAAATTATAAAAATAAAAAAATAAATACATAAATACATAAAATAAACAAGATAAATAATAAGAAGAAGAAGAAGAAGAAAATTAATAATGATGATGATGATATTAATTAAAAAAAAACAACAACAATAATAATAAACAACAACAACTACTACTACTACTACAACAACAATAACAACAACAACAACAACAGCGACAACAACGACAACAACAATAACAACAGCAACAAGAATAATAATAATAATAATAATAAGAAGAAGAAGAAGAAGAAGAAGAATAGAAATAATAATAATAATAATAATAATAATAATAATAATAATAATAATAAAACTACTAAAACAAGCTAGGTAAAGACGTAGGATAAATCCCTAAGAGGTAAGTACTGCCTATTAACAAGTAGGCTAACTAAAAGAGGAGAAAGTTAAAAGACTAATAGGAATTTGAAGGTTTTTTTACGAGGGATCTTTTATTTGAATCCTAATATGTCAAAGTTTTCTCTTACGGGTCATGTCCTCGATAAGTTCCAACATTGTTGTATGATTTTTTATCACCTCCCCTCAAATAAAGGTCAAAGTTTAGAGTTATGTTAATAGCCACTTGAAATAGTAAACTAACTAACTACGATATAAGGTGTTTACCTTTAAATCAAAAGTTTGGGGTAATGTATTAAACAAGTCTCACACTCCACAAAAATTCCAACAATACCTATGTAGTTTGTTTTTTATACGGTTTCTTAACTACTTATGAGTAGAAACTTATTATTTAATTGTATTCATTTTATAGAAAAGGTTAAAGCATTTGAATTGAATTTAACTTTTGGAATGTTGATTTAAGTTGAACTAAATTTCAAGTTAGTGTAAATATTTAAAGACATAATAGTTAATGAATAATATATATATAGGTGGATGATAAGTGCTTTTAATTACTTTAATGAATTTAAATTCCTTATAATTGAGACTTGATTATGTTATTAGTGATTGAGATTGGCTTGACTAATGACAAAATTCTAAGTGTGGGGGACTCCAATGTGCATAAAAATGTATATATTTGGTTAGCAGTTTGCTACATTTTTTATCCAAATTACTTGGTTTAAATAATTTTATGTATCTTTTTAGGTAATTATGGAATAAGTTGTATGAGAAATGACAATAAAAAATAAAATATGAAGAAAGTATCAGTTTTGGCTTACTACCGGCCTTGGCACATGGCTGTGTGTCAATCTATGTTCCTCCTTGTCAAATAATGGAGGTGATAAGTAGGTTGAAGAGAGGTCGTGGAGTAAAAAATAAAAATAAAAAAGAGAAACAATGTTTAATTCCAAATAAAAATTGCAGATACATAATAAAGGATATGGGTATATCTAAATTGGTATCCTTTTTAATTTTTTAATAAAAATATACAAGAGCTAATATGCATATCATTATTGATGTGTTGAATATAATATTATAATCATATGTAGCTATTCTGTTGAATCAATTAAATTTATCAGTCAAATTTCAAACAACATTGTTGAAAACTTAAAAGCTTAGAAAAAGTCTTCTTTTCTTTCTACAAAGATCAAGTTTAAGTCAGAAGCTCACAAAAATAGACAACAAATTTTAAGTCGTATAAAAAAAATAGATAATAAATCATAATATAAGAACCCATTTGACTAAGAAGGGATTTGATCTCTTTGCCACAGCAAAAGAGTAATGGCTCAGAGAAAAAAAAAATATACAAACTAAACCTATCAATAGTATACTTACGTATTAGTTAGAATCCTTTTCCAATTTGTCAAGAGTTATTGTACCCTATTTGACGTGCATGGTGGTTACTTAAGACAACAAGAGATACCTATCATCTCTACAGCCTTTTACCATCTTATAACCATAGTAATTTTAACATTAATTTGAATGAGAAATATAATGTACTATTAATTGTTATGGATCTTCTTCAGTCGGAAGCTTTGATGATCAATAGTGAAATACTGTCATTCATTCATTAATAATAGGAATGAATCAAGTCTTCTCATACCTTGTTTCCTAGCTTCCTTAAATCAAAAGATAGCAATCCATTTACTAATAAAATATTATTACGATGATGACTCAATTAAAGATGCAAGCACTTTACCATCGAGCACGCAGGGGTTGATCTTTGCTTGCGTGCGTTGATCTTTGCTTAAGCAAGGTTAAAGATTTGCAGTGTTAAATACTTGATGGTAATGCTTTCCGCTCTTAGAAATCTCGCCCGCACACGAACAGAGATTAGTCTAACGCTGTACTCAAGATATCTCGTGATCTGATAAAAAAAAAAAATGCAAGCACTTTTCCATCAGCGTATTCAATGTGTTCAGCGTGGGTGCTGTATCCTAAGCCTTGTCTCTGCTGACATACATTATAAATTCTATTCAATGTGTTCAGCGTGGGTGCTGTATCCTAAGCCTTGTCTCTGCTGACATACATTATAAATTCTATCTCCCTGCTCTCTTTTCCTTTCGTGGTAGGATCCACCCAAATGGAATCTTGCACTTGCATGGTGGTGATCTAGCCAAAAGTCTTCTCGTCTTCGCTAATGCTAATAAAAGTTATTTCCATTTTCTCGTAACCTCTCGTTCACCGCTACTCCCTTTCAATACAAATCCTTCGATGAACGTCTCATGCTCTTATGAGTAATATGATAACAGTATGTTTAAGCCTTTTCCCAAAAGTCTTTATCTTGTTTGTACAAACAAGTCAAAATCATAATAAACCCAGTGAAGATTACGTTGAGAACAATAAAAAATAAAATATCTTAACTCCATTACATTTTATATTTAAAACAAATCCTTAATTTATACTGCTTTTATATTAAAATAATTTTAAAATACTACTTGCACATTGATATTTATTTCCTTTTCTTAATTCTATTTTAAAATTTTGAGTGCTTATTATAATTTAAATAGATGAGAGAATCTAATTTTTGAACTGAATCTAAATTTGAAAATTTTGAAATGTTAAAGAGAATGAATCTCATCTTTTAAATCAAGCTAGAATTAAGCCTATACTCTTTTTTTAATTTAAAATATATTTTCCAATAAGGTAAAGTTACCTTACAAAATAATGCTACATGTAGTAAGTTCTATTTAAAATGGGAGTGAATCTAATTAAAATAGCGGTTAATACAAAAGCAAAACTCAATTAATAAACTACATTGCATTTTGAACATCAACATTTACAACAGAATGTAGAACAAATCCTAATATTTTGAAACATTCGAATTAAGTCCAACATTTTCAAAACATTCAAAACAGATCCTAAGAAAATGGAAAATTTAAGGGAGTTAACTTTCAGTTAGTTCAACGTCATATCAATGCTACGGTGGTATTATTTTTTATTTTTAAAATAAAAATAGATCACACTGTCATATGGCAAGTGGGATTCACTGTCTAAAATATATAAATATGGACTCCATTGTCACGTGGCAAGTGAGAATCACTTTCTAAAAAGTATAAATAGTGGCTCCTGCTACCATATGACTATGAGACCCATTTTTTTATTAATTTAAAAAATTAATTATGTGACAGTGGGCTCACTTCTTATTTAAAAATATAAAAATAATATCATGTTAATATTGATATTGTATTTAACTGATAGGGAGTTAACTCAATCAAATTTTTAGTCTGTTTAGGATTTGTTTTAAACATTTTGAAAACTTTAGGCTTCAATTTAAACACTTCAAAACATTATGATTCAAGTTGTATTTTGTTGTAAACATTGAGGTTCAAAATGCACCTTGGCTATTAATAAACACTCATATTACCTTAAACAAGTGCCCCTTTCCGCTTCCATCTTCAAATCTATCTTGCTTTTTTTTTTCTTCTCTTTGATCCAATTGAGGCATAGGTTTTCTTTTTCTCACTCGCTTTTGTCTCAATAAACATGCTTTTAATCCTCTTTTCTCTTTAATTGTTACCTTACAGCTAGATATTGATCCTAATATCTATAAGGTTCTCTTCTTCCCCGACTCTCTTTGTACTTTTTACCTCTATATGAACCAGGCAATATGCCATTTGAGTTCTCTTCCATGTATGCTCCCTTGCTTATTTTCATTATTGCTAGTGCTTATAAGTTTGAGTCTCTAAGATAAATGCTTGAATACCTTATATTTAGGAAAGATCTCAACTTATTCCGGATATAAAACTACAACTGATATGTAGTTTCTTAACTAGAAAGATCTATCTAATGCTTTGGAGAACTGAATCTCCTATTTAATGTTTTGAAATCTTCTATAATTCTTCTCCCTCCAGATTTCATTTATTAGGGTGTTAATGTTCAATTTGACTATCGCATAATCAATGGTGTTATTAAGTTTCAAATTTAATACCCATTCAATAGTGTCTTCCACTGAGGTAGTGTTAAACTATAGTCTAAGTTTTTGTAATACTCTTCACCAGAGATAAGAGGAATAGTGGTAAAGAGCATATGATCCCTATTGTCAAGATATGAATTACAAAGGATACAGAAGTCTGCTCCTATCCAACTCATTTTATCTAATATTGGTAGCTTATTTTTGGTGGACTAAACACATTATGCAAGAATGCTTAGGGACTTGGTACTTGAACTAAATTATCTTGTGCCACTTTCTTCTTAATTCCTATAGGTAAACAAGTTTGCATAAGAAGCAGTAGTAGAGCTTTTAGAAGGTCATTTATGCCAAATGATCTTATCTTCCTTATTTTGATTAGGCATGTAGGCAAAGAAGTTAGATGTAAAAGTACTTAGCCTTTAGATGTAAGAGTACTTAGCATTCTTGATGGGCAAAATCAATGATTGTCTCAACTCACTAAACATACCCTTGCATTAGTTGGTAGAAAATGTTGTAATGGATTATAGGAAGGATGAAATTACATGGGACCAAGGTCTACAAACTTGTCAAACCAAAAGCTTTTTTGTTCACCATTTCTAATTAAATGCTTCATTTCTCTTCCTACTACTTCCTTTAAACTTAAATGAACTCTGTAGTTGAAGATGAATTGGATAGGAGCTTCACTATCCAAAAGTTAAAGTTTCTAATATATTCCATCTTCATCCATTTCACCCAAAGAGTCTCTTTTTTTTCAGAAACTAATTATTGAATTTATATCGAAATAATAGAGTCATTACAAAACCTTAAAATTCAAACCACTCCAAGTTTATTGAGAGTACACTAGCTAGCTACAGTTACATAATTATAACATAATTTACAATGTTGTTCTACAGGTTCAGTCTAATTTTCAACCTTATTGTGATGAGGTTTGTAGGAACTTGTCATAGCAATCAGTCTTTGTTTGGAAATGTATCCCAACCAGTTGTAATCAAGATATCCTTTGCTTCACAAATAGTTTGGCTTTCCTTATTCTCTATATAATGAAATAACATAGCAAACTAGCTTTGAATAGCTTGTAGTCTCCTTTCACGTTGCATTTCACCCTAGTTGCCCATGTAAGTGTATCTGCCCATATCTGGTTGTTCTCCTTTAGATTGAATGTTAGTAGAAATTGTCTACACAATTGATTAGTTTGGGCACATTAAAGAGCAAGTGGTCTAGTGTCTCCAATGTATCTCCACACATTACAGATTTAAAATCAGGCACCTAAAATTTCAACATATCCTTTGTTCCTAACCTCTACAGTGTCGTTAACCACATTATGAATGAAAGAGCTAGTGCAACCTTTGATTCCCATATGAATTTGTGATATTGTGATTTATTCAAGGGTCCTAATAGTAGCCTTTTACACGAATCAGTTAAGAATAGTTTAGACTTATGTAGCTCTCATTGTATAAAATCAGGTTGAAGTTGGTTAGGTTGGTAACTTAGGAGATTTTCTATGATGATACAAGAACCCCTAGATGAGTGAAAAGACCAACTTCATTAACTATTTTGGACTAGCATTTAAACCTTAGTGTTCATAGTGATGGAACCTCTTAGGCTATGGAAGTACGGAGTGAGATATAATGGCCCCAGTAGATGCCAATTGTCATACTAAAAATTTGTATTACTTCCATTTCTAATAATGTGCTTGATTAAGGTTGCATAAGTTGTCTAGTGTTTATGATATGTTGAAATGCATAGGATTATATAGGTATACGTTAAATGGTCCATATGCTTTCTTGTTTGACATGCACCATATGGATCTACTTTACCTAAAGACTTTCTTTCTCCAGATAGATTCTCCAAAGTCTCTTAGCTATTAGTGTTTAAGACATCCTAGTAACTAATATGATTTGAAAGCCTCCATATTCCTTAGGCAAGAAGATTTTTCTCTAGTTGACCTAAGGGGTTTTTCCATGGTTGTTATTCCATCCTTTCCATATGATTCCAAGGCCTCCATTAATCTTCTTGAGAATATTTTTTGGCAGTGCTAGGTGAGATAACTAATAGATGTGCAAATTGTTAAGGATAGAGATAGCCAACTGTAGTTTGCCTCTATATGAAAGGAATTTGTTACTCTAACTTGAGATTCTGTTCTCAATGGAGGATATTAAAGGACTACATTCTATTTCCTCAACATCTTTATTGAGATTGGAACACCAAGATAGGTTAAGGGTGTTTATAGAATCTTTAAGTTTGTATTGGAGATCAAATATATAGATTCTACTTGATTATGTTTAGATAGATAGGCAGAACTCTTGTTTAGGTTGAAATTTAGTCATGAGATTTTCCTGAACATTGGTCTTAGGGCCTAGATTGGATGAAAGGAGAATAGTACTGTTTTGATTTCCTCATTAATGGCTTCTTTAAGCAGTATTGGATGATGTGTTTGTGATATAGTTCCTTGCATAATTCTCAACAAGTCATCAAGAAAATTCAAGGTTTTGCAGTAAGTGCCATTGATTCCCAAGAAATGATTTCTAGCAAGCTTCTTAAGTTTAATATGTCCTTAGATAAGAGTCCTATAAGTATCAATGAGAGATACAATTTTGTTTCTGTTTCTTCTCCCTTGGATTACACTGTAAAAATATCTGGTCCCCTTTATGAAGCCACTATATTCTATATTTCTGCTTTAATTGAGAATTATAAGCTTCTAAAGCTTCAAAGTACTTCTTCAGTTCAACCCTTTCTCTTTCCTTCAGGGTTGTATCCTTTGGAGAGTGAGATAAAACCCTTTGAGCTTCTATAAGATTCTCTAAAGCTAGCTTTTTATCTAGCTTCATTAGATCAACATGTGTTTTAGTAGGGAGACACATTCTTTTTTAAGGACTTTTATCATTTGCATACATTGAAAATATTTAGAGCCAAAGTTTTCTTCTCTACAACCCCAAAAATGATCGAGTTAAGTTAGGGATACTCCAAGAGTGAGTTGAAGAACCTGAAAGGGGATTTCTTCTTAGCTGGCTTACTATGAATGTGAATAGTAATAAGAGTATGATCTGAGAAGAGTGGTGTCTCAAAAGTGGCAAAGCTCTCCACTAACTTTGCTTGCCACGTGTTGTTTATTGAGCACCTATCAAGTTTTTTATGTAAGAATCTGTCTCCACTCTGATGGTTACTCCAAGAAAACAAAGCTCTATGGTATCTGAGATCCATTAAACCCAAAGAGGAAGTAAGATTGATCAGTACTTTTATATCGGAGTGTGAAGTACCCTTACCCTCATTTGATTCAGAATGTGAGAGTATGCAATTGAAGTCTCCAACTATCTGACAAGGCATAGTCATATTGGTCTCTGTCTTCTCTGGTTCTCTCCACAAGCTAGCTCTCTAATATTCCCAATTAGGGGCATTGATCATAGAGATGGCTAAAGTATTATTACTAACTTTGAGCATGAATTCACAATGAATAAGCTAATAAGAGCAAAACCAAGTGGATAAGTGCAAGTGAGCAGGATCAAAAGAGATAATAATTCTATCATTAAGATGCTTGGAATGACTACTTAAAGTGGTTCAATATGTATGCAAAAATTTCAGGCCCTTCAAGAAGTTATCTTCCTTTATTTTGGTATCAATGAGACCAACAAAATAAGGTTTTCTAGTAGCAAGAAGTCCTTACAGTTAGCTATTTATTTGGAAAATTAAGTCCACAAACATTCCATATAATGCACACCAGTATTAAGACAAAAAAAATAAGGTTTTCTAGCCAAGAAGTCCTAAGAGTTGGCTGTTTATTTGGAAAATTAAGTCCATAAAAATTCCATATAATGCACACAATCAGGAGTTTTTGGATTTGGTTTTCAACTGTCAATTTCTCATTGTTACCCTTTGATGACTTAGATTGAATTAGCTCATTCCTTACAGGTTCCTCTTTTGGTAAAGTGGTCTCCATATTTGTATGATGCTTAGTAGGAGTGTTGTAAGTTTGGTTCTCTAAAGATTGCTTCCTTACTGTTATCAGCTCAGAACTTCTATTGCTGATTGAAGTTTCACTGGAATTCTTTTGTTGAATATTTTCCTCCACCTCTATATTTGCCTTTTTTCTTCATTTTTCTCAAGCGTCTAGATTTTGATGGTATCTCTCAAATGAGGTCTTTATGGGTATGACAACCTAACCCTATCTTCATCAAATCCTCACTGCCATTGAGTTTCATAACTGGTAAGCATTAAGGTAGTTCCTTTTTAGCATCAACTTCAATACAGACCTTACAAATCCTACCCTCTTGAAATTAGTTGTGCTTTCATCCAAATCTAGTGGTGTGCCTAGGTAATTATCAAGCTAACTTAGGCCTCCAAGGACTAGTATTCCAGAGGAATACGATGAAAATTGACTAAGATGGGAATGGATTTCATCTCTAATCTATCCAATCTGAATCCTATTTCTTATTTCCTTAAGAAAATAGGCTTATCATGTATATGTCAAGGACCCAAATCCATAATCTTTTGCACCATTTCTTCATAAGAGAAGTGAAAAAATGAAGAATTCTTCTTTAATTATCATAGTGCTTTCGAGTCCCCATTTCTTCTAGTTAAGGTTAGCCCAATGTTGAACACTTGTAAAGCCAATCTCTTGTGTCGGAAGTAGCCTACTAGGATAGCTTTTCATTTGGTCACTCCCTTTATCAAGACATGAGGTAGAGGAGAGATAGATCCCTCCTTATTCTGTGGAATGAAGTACAGCTTGCCAAAGGTTTCTGGATCTCCTATAACTCTTCTCTAAAACAGTTTCTCCAATTTCTAAGCAGGGGGCAAGTTGCTAGGTTCAATCAGCTTAGAAGGAAGGGCAGGGAAGTCTTCATGCACTTATTGCAATGAGGAACTTGTTTCTGGAAAAGGATGACTAGCCTAAGCTTCAACTGACATTTTACCTCTAGTGTTAAATTGTTAGGATCTGGCTTAAGAGGGAAATCAAAAAAGGGGGCAGGTTACTTGATATAGAAAGAACCCAATATGGACCGATTAGACAAACTAAACCTAAAAGATGAGGGAGTAGGCAGGGTTGAAGGTGAAGAATAGTGTGTAAGCAAGAGTGAGGGAGATTAAAGGGAAAAGCTAAGACATTCATGAAAGACATGATTCTAGTGAGAAGAAGGAGGAAAAAACTAGTCATCATTTTCTAAGCAAAATGAGTCTTCGAACCCATATTCTTTTTGCCATTAATGACTTATCCTCATTGATTTGATTCTTAAGCTTCCTTGTGATTTAGGCATAGAAATGTCTCTCTATTTTACCTTTTGAATCCCTTTGCTATCCCCAGTCCTACTCGAGAAGAAATTTCTAAAGATCCTCTCTATTTTTGTGTTGATTTTGGTTGGTAAAGCTACATGAGAACTTTAGTAAATATGCATTCCATCAAGTATAAGTTTTATCAATTGAATTCTTCCAGTATAGGAAATAATTTTAGACATCCAGCTATGGGTTTTACTAAGGATTGTATCATAGATTGGTTTATAGTCTTGATAAGAGGGTTTAGATGTTGTAATTAGGATGTTAAGTTATTTAAGAGGATCTCTAATCCACTATAACTGAGGCATGAATCAATGACTGTTCAAATTGATTTGAAATAAAGGATGTAATGATATGACTTTTTCCCATGTTTATTCATAGTCCAAACATCCTAACAAAATTTTCCAAACATTATAATAATAATTAAATTGATTCTAAGTTAGCCCACATAGAAGCAATAAGTCACTCAATAAATGACAAATTAAAGATTTTGATTATTTTGCATTTAAAATGATAGTGTCTCGCTTGAGCAATATCGTGACGTATCATTCTTGTAAGAACCTCTATTACTAGGTCAAAAATATAAGGAGATGGGGAATCTCCTTATCTAACCCTTTTTACTCCTCTAAAGATTGAAGTGGCTTCATCATTGATCAGTAAATTGTAGTAGGGGTTGACATACATTGATGAATTCAATTAGTGAAGTTAGGAGGAAAGCCAAAAACCTAGAGTGTGTGAAGTAGAAATGTCCAATTGAGTGAATCAAAAGCTTTAGTAAAGTTTATCTTCATAGAGCTACTCTTTATGGATTTGTGGATTTGTTGTTGTGATAATCCTTGAAATTTCTTGAGTAAACAATAAATTTTCTTTAATATTTCTACCTGTGATAAAAACTAGATTGAGAAAATTTTATTAGAGATTTCGATAAGGGATTAATTCTCTAGGCTAAGATCTAGGAAATAATTTTGTAAAGGATGTTACAACAAAAAATTGACCTAAAGCCTGAGAAAGAAGAAGGGTTGGATACTTTAAGGACTAGGCATAAGAAGGTCTTGTTTATTTCTCTGAGTAGGGATCCTGAGTTAAAGAAATCCTAAAACATGTTATAAATATGAGGCTTTAATGAACTTTAGGATCCTTGGAAGAAATACGCATTAGGACAATTTGGCCATAAGGACTTATTAGGACTTAAGCTAGAGAGGGCATATTTGATTTTAGAGTTAGAAAGAGGAGTTAAGAGGGTATCTAACTGGGATTGACTTAAGGAGGGGGAAATGAACTTTGAAAGTTGAGAGATTAAGCTTGTGGTAGAGGAATCAACACCTAGGAAGATTTGAAATGCGAGAGATGCAAGCTATTTAGATTTGTATTAGTCATAATAAGGGACTCCTATAGGATCAAGGATTCCTAAGATTTTATTGATATTTCTTTTATTCTGAATGCATCTTAAAAAGTCAATGTTCGAGTCCCCTTCTTTTGTCTAGGTGATTCTTACTTTTTTCTTTCAAAGAGTATTATAGGTTTTCAATGAGGAGATGTAGGAATTCAGCTTTGCTTTTTACATTCTTTTCAAATCCTAATTCCCTGGGTTATTGTATAACTAAGTCTTCAGGTCATTCAGTACAATTATTTATTTAACCACATCCTTAAAAATGTCAGCTTTGAAGTATTTCTTGTGGAGTTTTTTTAGTTCCTCCTTAATAATCTTCAATCTAGCAACTAGTTTGAAAGATTCAAAACCCTCAACTAAACAATTCAAACATTAAGTTATTATGCTCTCATATCCTTCTAGTTCAATTAGAAAGTTAAAGAACCTAAATGTTGAGCCATTCCAATCTCCAATGGGAAGTGATATGAGATCCCAGGATTGGTAAACCAAGCCATTATATTATGAAATTTACCTATCAAATCTAAATTTACTAGCCCCTTGTCTAGTTTTTTCCTTAAATGAAAGTTACTTTATTGTCTATTAGTCAAGGTTCGTAGATTTCCTATATATGAGAGATCCATTAGTCCTAAATTACTAAGGCAAACTCTTAATTCCTCATCTACCTTTCCTACTTTACTATCTAATGGAGGATGCAATTAAAGTCTCCTAGTACAATCCATGGAGCCTTGAACATTTTTGCTAACTCCTTTATGTCTTTCCATAGCTTATTCCTTTAAAAACCATAATTAGCAGCATAGGCAAGGATAACTTGGATCCTTTCTTAAAGTTGATATGAAAACATTTCCACATACAGAAACTTTTATGTCCGTTTTGTGTTGAGCATCTAAATATCATTTGGTTTGTAAGCTAATATAATTATTCCTAGCCTATGATGAGCATGATTAGACATTGTTCTCCATTTTTCTCCTAAAAATCGTAATCCTTTATTCAAAATTGACTCCTTGATTTTTATTTCCAGCAAGCCTATTAAAAAATAAATTTTCTATTTGATGAAATGTTTCATTGCTTGTTAGTTTTTGGGGCAATTCAAGCCCCTTATATTCCACACTATAATCATGACGTTGAAGAGCTTATCAAGCCCTTATCTTTTTATTTTTTACTGGACTTCCTATTGAATTCTCCACAACATTGAGTTCCTTTATTTTTAATTCATTTTTGTTTGTTTTCAACAAGCCTTGTCTTCATTGAATTTGCTTTAATGGTGTTTCAAGTTTGGAGTTTAAAAGAGGGGTTGGTTAAAAGGAAAAATTTTGGTAGTGAATTTCCAGAGTTTGTGCAATTTCTAAAATTGTTTTGGTTTGAAGAGTTTGGTTCTGTTTTGTTGTTTCCTTGAGAATTAGAGGGGGAGGCCATAGGTTTTTCACTTATAGAGGAAGTTAAATTGGATGGTTGAGGGAAGGTCTGTAAAATTTTATATGTTGTATGATTAGTATCTAGGGGTTAAATAGGAGTTTGGATTAGTGATTGAGGGATGAGGATTAGATTTTGGTATCCAAACCTTCTTCATAGTTGAGTGATCTAGCTTCTAAGGGAAAGAAATTGATATGTCAATGGTTAGGAGTTCTCCTTCTTCACCCAAACTATGAACTGATAGAACTTCTAGTAGTTTTGCATTTCTTTCTATTTCCTATTCTTCACATTGTTGCTGTTTGATTATCTATCTTAATCATTTCCTAATTACACTTGCCAAATTGCCCATTCCCATATTAGTCCAATACTACTATGGAAACATATCTACAATGGAATAGTTTTTAAGGAGGCTTTATCAAAACTTATAAGTGGCCTCCGCTTTTATAAAAACATAGGCTTTCCTCTCCAATATCATGGACCTGAATCTAACATTATTGTCATTCTTGCTACATCCCTAAATTTGAATAGAAAATAATCTTTCTTGGTTATTAGAACATGTTCTAACCCATTCTTAAACCAAATCGCTTTTGCCCAAGCCTTAATTGAAGGATAGTAGGGTCTTTTATCAAGAAAAAAACTAACTAGAGTTGTCTTCCATTTAGCTACTCCAACTTGCAAAACATCTATTGGGGGAGAAATAATTGGGTTATTGTTAACCTTAGGAATTAGTTTAAGCTTTACAGAAGTTTCTCCATCATTAGCTACCAAGTTCCAAGCTTTAGGAGGGGAGATAAAGGAAAGAGTTCTAAGAGTGGAAAAGGGGACATGAGAGGTACAACAAGTATTCTAAGGCTGAGCTATTTGAAGGAAAGGGATGGATTTGGGAGGAGGGTATAGGATTAAAATAAGAGGGAGATCCCTGGCACTGAAAGATTCGGAACATGAGTTAGAGAGGATATGATAGGTGGCTTAGACAGAGAGGGTAGAACTGAAGAAGGATTTGACTCTATAGTAGTTAAAGGGGAAGGAAGAGGGAGAATACCAGGACCATAAGCAAAATTAGAAGTAGGAGGAGAACGAATAAGCTTAGGTGGTGAGCTAACAAATGGGATTATGGCGGAAGAAACAGGGTTGATGGCTGGGGAAGAGGGAGATTGTTAATAACTAATGGTGAAAAATGTCCCATAGCCAATGACCAAAAGTCAAAAAATATAAAGAACACAAGGGTTCTGTTTAGCAATTAGCTGATTGCATTAGCTGTTAGCTGATAGCTGATTTGACCAGCGGATTGCATTAGCTGTTTGTTAGAGATGTTTCGTAAAGTTGATTATTTAGTATTAGTTGTTTATGTGTAAAATGACTTATGAGGACATGACTTTAAAAAAATATATAAGGGTATGAATATTATATATCTTAGTAAATATTCTTATAAGATTTTAGATTTTAGATATTTAATCTTAGTTTATGATTCATTATTTGTTAATAATTTATTTAATATATACTTAAAAATACAAAGTTTATTATTAAAAAAATCTTAATTTGAAAAGAAAACAAATTTCATTTGTCTCACCATAAAAATTTGTAATGATTCAAATTTGATTTGCATATAATAATGTACATGAAAAACGAGGTTTAAAATAATCACAAAATTGATTGGTAATGTATGAATTTAAGTTGTTAGAATCTAAATATAATTTTTTATAATAAAATTTAAAATAATTTGTATTTTATGCACACACTCTAAACATAGTAACTATAAATTTTATTAATATATTTTTATTAATAAAAAATATTATGTAGTTAGTAGACTCTACAATATAATACAAAAATAATAAAATTATTATATTGTAGAATTTGCAAGTCATAAATGAACATCACCTTGGGAATGTATGACTACAATCAAGGATATCCTCCTAGAACTCAAGTAGATGTATATACTAAGGATAATCCAAACTTGAGAACTACCTTCCCTATTACAGGCCCGATATGGACCGGGTCCACACTAATCGGGATCCATTTTCTACCTGGACTTTGACCAATTG
>JAOQMM010000004.1:12567093-12578319 GCA_027563515.1 Erythroxylum platyclados
CTAGATTGGACTAAATTACTCTACTCCTAAGCTAATTTTTATGTTAACTTCTTTCTTACTTTATTGCATAATATAATTGCCTTATATAGGCAAAGAAACATAAAAGTTCTACCTAAACTAGGACTCCTAAAAAGACTCCTATTCAAGCTGTTTTAGGACTCTTAAAAAGACTCCTATTCAAGCTGTTTTCATTAACATAACTATAACAGAAACTAGTGCAGAAATAATACTCCTACTAAAATTAAAATACTCCTCTAATAGACTCCTAATAAAACACTCATACTCCTCTAATAGACTCCTAATAAAACACTCATCCCTATCAATGAAGCACATCAAGATTGACAGGCATTTCATCAAAGAGAAGCTGGAGGAGGGAGTAGTATGTCTATCTTATGTTCCAACAAGGTACCAACTCGCAGATGTTCTTACCAAAAGGTTGAACAACTCCAATTTTCATGATAATATTTCCAAGCTGGGAATGAAGGATATCTATTCCTTAGCTTGAGGGGGAGTGCCGAGATATATATTAGTTATAAATACTGTTATTATTTGACAAATATTAGGGGTGTTAATGATATCCCTTAATTTGAGGAATTTTAGTTAAGATTTTCTCTATTTCTAAAGTAGGTAATTTCCTATTCTGTATCTAAGACTTATTGTATATATTCTGATGCATTGTATCCCAAAAAAGTAAGAGAGAAATAAAGAATTTTTTTTCTCAATCTTCTTCAACAATTTTTGAATTGTATCCGATGCCAAGTCACAATTAACTATCCTAGTTACTATGCTTCTTAAAGTAGTATTACCATGAAACATTGTGAAATTATTACTCAATCTTAGCACATAAAAACAACAAATTCATAAGTGAACCCCAATTTTAAAGCCAAATAGAAATAGAAGTACATATTCTTAAAGAAAATTTAAATACATATTTCAACAACTCAGTAAAAGTCTCGCTAATACGGAGGATCTAAAAAAGTCTAATAGTACACAGTCTTACTCCTAACTGGTAGAGATATTGTTTCAGATAGACTCACATAAAAAAAAGGAAAAAATATATATTTAATATGCATATACATGTTAAAATAATGAAATAATACTAGTTAAATATAAATATAAATATAAAAAAATAGACATAAAAAATAATTATTATAATAAAATTAACAAATACGTAATAAATAAAATATAAAAAGTAATAAAATAAACAATACGATAAAATAAAACAAGGTAAAAAGTAAAAATAAAAAATAAAATAAGTATATAAATATACACACACAAGAAAGAAGACAAATAAATAAATAAATCAAACAAGTCATTACAAGAAAATTTTTAGGCTAAGTAAGGAAAGCTTAGGCAAAATTGCTAAGAGAGAAGTACTACTTATTTAAAAGTTTAGGCTAAATATAAGAAGAAAATGTTTAAAAAACTTATAAGAATGACAAGGATATCTTTATATGAGATCCTTTATCCGTATCATAGTACGCCAATATTTTCTATTGAGGTTTATGTCATTAGTAAGTTCCAATAGAGCAATATCATTCTTGATCACCTTCCTCCAATTTATCAATTCAAAATATTAAGCCCCTTTCTTATTTGTATATGTATGCAAATTTTAGAAATTCATGACACAATTTTCTCTATGTCAACTCAGACTCCGGTAATTCTATGAATCAATTCAAGAAGTTGCTATCTCAATAACATATCCATAATAAGGGGTAATATGAAAACTAAAGAAATATCATAGAGCTTAAAACATAGCCACAAGTTACTCATATATCTAAGATTACCACAAGTAGATTTTGACACGACAAATCTATTGAGCATCAATTGATATCATAGACCCACCTCATTCTTGGTCAATGTTCCAGTCTTATCACTGCAAATTGTTGTTGCTGAGCCCATAGTTTCACATGCTGAAAGCCTACGGACCTGAAGATCAGCTACTGTTAGAAATTTGGGAACAAGAATGTTTAAGCTAAGACAATAAATATGAAAAAACAAATGAATACTTGCCAAGGCTTTATCTTCCATCATCTTCCGCATTGAGTATGCCAGCCTAAAGAATGGTTATTGATATTGGAAAGTAGAAGAATGACACACGTACAAGCAAATTGGAAAATGTAAGGTTAGTTTTAATTCTCATTTCTAATACTTACGTCAAGGTAACAGCCAAAGGAAGGCCCTCAGGGACAGCAACCACAACAATAGTTACCTGAATGTTTGTGGTCAGTGGCAAAATTACAATGCAAAATAATAATTATAGTAATAAACATAAAACACACCAATGAGCTGCACTTACTGCAATGGTGACTATTTTGATTACTTCATCTATCGCTGTACTAAATTTCGTCTTGCCTCTAACAAACTGGGGACGATTTTCCATATGTCCAGTGAAGTATCTAAATCAATTTCTAGGTGTTAAGCTGGTAAACAAGTGTTATAAGTCTTATTTGAAGATGAACAACTTACCTGCCCAATAGTACAACAAGCACAAGTACAGCTACTGAAAGCCCAACAATGCCTATGAATGTAGCAACTCCATTTAGACGTACCTATGTCAAGTAAGAAGTCTATTCTTAGAAGTGGACCCCATGAACAATATAATACCATCAAAAAAAATCATAAGGTTAAACCTGCAATGGAGTCTCTTCACCAGTTTCCTCTGCAATACTTGCCATCAACAATCCCCATTCAGTGTTGATTCCAACACCAGTTACCTATAAAATAGGAAGATCAATATTCTTTATTCTAAAGAAGCATTGGATTCCTTTGCAAATAGAAGATATGAGCATAACATAAAACCTAAATAGGATAAACAAAAATAAGGTTTCCTCTGATAACTAATGCCAGAATCATAATCACCATATCAACCAAATATAAAAAATAGTAAACTTACATGCAGAACAAAGGAAAGATCCCAAAATGGTAATTTGTGTATGCCAAAAAGACAAATATCAATAAGGCAAATCATGATAAGTCCACCCACCAACCAAAGTTTACACATAAAATCCACAGTTTTCATTTACACAAACTTACATAATAGCATGTATGTGCAGCTGCTAAGCAGCAAGCAGAGCAAAAAGTTCATTTGTTGTAGTTTTTGGTTTATTTGACAAGCCAATCAATTGACGGTTTCAAGGAAGATGTTACCGAGAAGAGATGCAATCTACTTATCCTCAATAAATCATTCCAATCAAACAAAAAGCTCAGAGGATAAATAGGTATAAACATCAAGGCAAAAGTTATTGCATTACATGCATAGTAGACAAAGAAAAAAGAAGAAAAGGAAAAGAGAAAGGAAAAAGAATACGCAATTACCAACATGGTACCAATGCCATCAGCTACTTTGCAGCCAGACATTAGAAAGGGTGTCTTGTGATCCTTGTAAACCTACAAAAGGAATCATATTAAGAGAGAACAAATCTCAAAGTTAAAGAGACTCAAAAGATCTAATAGGAAAGAAACAATTGGCTAGAGAACTCACAATCTTGCTTTCACCAGTCATGCTGGATTCGTCAATTGCAAGGGAATGACCAGTAACTAAGATCCCATCAGCTGGGACCTAAGCAAAAAACGTCAAGAAGTATTAGCTTATTGCAGTCAATTTCAAAATGCAAACTCAATTTGAGCTCAACATATACAAAGCTCACCTGATCACCTATTTTTAGAGGTACAACATCACCAACAACAATGTCAAATATTGAGATTTTCATTATCCTTGCAGCTCTCATAACCTACACAAATTTTCAAGTACATGCATTGGAAAGCTAATACGAAGATGAATAAAAATGTAAGCCACTAATATGAGCAAGCACATACCTCTAACTGTATATTTCTTTTTTCCTCATTTAAACTTTGAAACTGGAGAGATTGACGATAATCACTTACAGCTAGTTAACAAAATGTCCAAAAAGAAAATGTTGAATGAGATTGTCAATGTAAAGAGAATGCACTCTATGTTAGAGATTTAAATGCCATGTGAAATGGGTTCCAAATGCCATGCGAAAAGGGTGCTAGAACCATATAGTAAGATTTGCACGAGATTGCACTAAACTTGGGCAAACACAACTTGATTGAAAGCAATTAATCCTCTTTCAGTAGTAAAATCAGCAAGGTCATCAAATATGAAAAGACAAAGGAAGATTAAAGAAGAACAAATGATATAGATTTGACATGGCTTGAGCCAATCCCAGTACCAAATTAAGCAGATCAACAAAACCACCATCAAAAAGGTGACTCAAGACTGATAAAAAAAACATCTATATAACTATTTAAACATGCCTACAGAGCAATTATTTTATGGCCTAGAATAAGTAGACTAGGTCAACAATGAAGAGCTCTATACAATCAGCAATGATATTTCAATTGGTTGGAAGGAAAGAGAGAATTTGAAAAGGAAGGATAGATCTATAGTGACATCCAACATAACAATATATTGTTGTACTCCAAGTATAGATATCAACTTCATTCTTTTCTGTTCTTTTATCTATAAGGAAATCAGAGAGAACTAGAAAAAGAAAACTGCAAGCACAAGTCCAAAACCTGTGACAACTATGACAAGAATAACAGCCAAAGCAATGCTTGCACCATCATACCATCCTTCATCCACACCCTATGGAGTATAGAATATATGAACATAGTCAACATTATTCTAAAGCAAGCAAGAATAGTTCAAAGAATTTTCAATTCCCTTCTTACTAAGAAATTCCAACGTTTGAAAAAGAAAAAAAGGAAACATTGAGCAACTAAATTGTTAACATACTTGTTCTATGGCATGCATCTCACACCATGTATTCATTAATCATGGCATATGGAATCTAGAACACTAACTGAAAAGATACAAACCATGGAGAATTTCACATAAGGAAAAATCATGTCTATTAATTGATTAATTATATTTTCAGTTAGTGTCCAATTATATAAAATATATCATAAATCATGGAATTAGAAAGCATCTTATAAATTATGGGATTAAATATTGTCTTATAATATCCCATAAATTATGATATCAGAATTATTAGTTTCCATTTATAATTATTAGAATTTTGTATATAAGCTAAGCCTACTATAAACAATTTAATGTACAATTCTTAGTCAAATTCTACGATGATATTAGAGCCATATTAGGCTCCTTGGATCAGTCGTTTCCAGCATTCATTGAAAACATATTTCTGCTTTTTCTCTTTTTGGTTCAACCTTCATTGCTCCACCCAATTTCCTTCCTTGCATTTCAACTTTTATTGTTGTCTCCTCCCTGTTTTATCGCTTTCATGTCAGCTTTCATTACTGATTATTGTGCCATAACTGATGAATTTTTAACAACTATAGCAGGTGTAGAGGATGTCAAAATAAGCCCATCAGTAAATGTAAGACATGTTCTTCATGTTCATAGACTATATACCGACCATGTTTCCATATAAAAACTCACCCAAGATTTATGTTGAAATGTGACTTTTTACAGTAGTCATTGTGTATTTCAAGACAAGAATTCAAGGATGATGATTGGACTCGCTAGAGAATAGGATGGCTTCCACTATCTTGAAGCACTAAGTATGTTGAACATAACTAAGCACAAATTATTCCTTTCTTTCATATCAAATTCTATTGCATCTAAAAAAAAAAATTTGGTTCATCATTATCGATTAGGACATCCATGATTTCTTATTGTTAAGATTATGTTTCCCTCTTTGTTTATAGACCTTGATGCTGAAAATTTTCATTGTGAGGTATGTGATCTTGCTAAACACAAGCGTGTAACTTTTCCAGTTAGCAATTGAAGGAGCTCTATTCCTTTCTATCTTACTTATACTGGGTCTATCTATTGTTTCTAATGTTTATGAGGCAAGATAATTTGTTTCTTTCATTGATGATTATATTTGTGTTACCTGGATTTTTCTACTAAAAACATAAATTTGATTTTTGCACCATAGTCCCAAATTTTTGCTCCATGATCAAAAATCAATTTGGGACCAATATCAAGAGTTTTAGGTCAGACAATGCCAATGATTATTCAATTAAGTTCTTAGCTCATACTTGTAGAAGAAGTAATAGTTCATGAGTCAGCTTGTGTGTATACTCCATAACAAAATAGAGTAGCAGAGAAGAAAAATGGTCATCTCCTTGTGAGCCTAAATAACACTACCATCCTTACCAACTTATATGAGGTTTTATCCAATGAAAAATGGAAACAATCTATAAATGTGGATACAGAGGCATTGAGAAAAAAATAAAACTTGGGAATTAATTACCTATAGGAAAGAAACCAATGGGTTGTATGCGCGTATATGTAATGAAATATAATGCAGATGGGTCAATTGAGAAATACAACGCATAGTTAGTAACAAAAGGCTATCCTTATGAATATGACTAGAATATTATTGTCATTAGCAGCTAGTTATGGTTGAGAACTATAACAGTTTGATGTTGAAAATGCATTTTTACATGAAGAACTAGAAGAAGAGATTTACATGGAAGTTTCACCAAGTTATGGGAAATTTTTGGTTGGTCATATAGTCAGTAATTTGAAGAAGACACTGAATGGCCTTAAGCAATCACCTCGAAAATGGTTCAAAAGATTTGCTAAAGTTATATTGGCTATGGGATATAAACAAAGTCAAGAAGATCATACAATGTTTATTAAACACTCTCCTTAAAAGGGAGTTACAATTCTTCTATGGAAGATGATGATAAAGAGAAACAATTATTGAGCCAACGATTAGCTAAGGAATTTGAGATTAAGGTATTGGGAAGGTTGAAGTATTTCCTTGGAAATGAAGTTGCAAATTCTAGGCATGTAATCTTTATCTCGCAACAAAAGTATGTTACAGATCTTCTTAAGAAAACAGGCAAGACAACATGCAAACCTACAAGCACTCATTATTGATCAGAATCTTAACATTGGAAATGAAGAGGAGCATGTTGTAGTAGGCAAAGAGATATATCAACGCCTAGTTAGCAGATTAATTTATTGGTCTCACACAAGACCAGATATAACATATATAGTAAGTGATATTAGTTAATCATGCATAGTTCGAAAGAAGTTCATCTGCAAATAGTTCAAAAAGTACTTCAATGTCTTAGAGGAACTCTAAAAAGGGGTACTTTGTAAAAAAAAATGGAGGTTTGATTCTTGAGGCACACACTAATGCTGATTATGTTGAAGCTATTGTTGATAGAAGATCAACATCAAGATATTGCGCTTTTCTCGGTCGGAATCTTGTGATTTGGAGAAGCCAAAAACAAGGTATAATGGCTAGGTCAAGTCTAGAGTTGTTCCGAATGATAGCTACTTGAGTTGAAAATTATTGTTAAAGATTTGACGATTAAATGGGAAGGCTCTATAAGACTATACTGCAACAACAAATCAACAATCAGCATATCTCACAACCCAGTTTAACTGATCAAACGAAGCACATTCAAATGGATAGGCACTTTATCAAGGAAAAGTTAGAGAATGGATTACTTCGTACACCTTATATGTCTACTTATGGTAAACTAGTTGTCATTATCACCAAAGGTTTGAGCAACTTAATTTTCAGACTATTGTATCCAAGTTGGGAATGGAGAATACCTATTAACCAACTTAAAGGGGAGTGTGCAAAATCATGTATATTGATTGATTGATTGCATTTGAATAAGTTTTATATTGTATTAGAATATCCCATAAATCATTATATTAAAGAGCATCCCATAAATTATGGGATTAGATATTACATCAGAATATCTCATAAATCATGAGATTAGAATCATTAGTTTCCATTTATAGGTACTAAAATTTTATAAAGATAAGCCAGTTGTAAACAATTTAATATACAATTCATATTCAAATTCTAAGATCATAGAAACTTGTTCTTTCATTAAATGCTTGAAGGCCTCATCAAAAATTTTTAACAAAGAGCATGAAGCACAAGATGCCACGCCAAAATGTTCCATGCAGTATCAGAAGTTTTGCAAGCTTTATCTATTATAGAGAGTCTTCCTTACTTTTCCTCTTTACAATTTTCAATACCATTTTATCCAACAACATCGTTGGAATTCATCACAACTCAAAAAGGTAACTTAATTAAAAAATCATGAATCAATTTGAACTTATCATTATCATGAAAATCAACAATAGGGTAACATTTTTCATTACACAAAAATGCATAGAGATTATTTACAAATGATAAAGCAAACCTCTGTCTTCATTCCAAGAACCAATGATGCTATTGCAGCTATGATCAATATGATGAGAGTTAAATCTTGCCATGCTTCCCAAAGGAACCTCTGCAAAACAAATCAGACAGTTAGCAAAGCACATTTAATAACAAGGGAAACATAAAGACAGAAATCGTCTGTTAATATACCAAGAAACTCCGTCCTTTTTTCTGAGGATATGTGTTAGATCCAAAGGTATTCCTTCGCTTTGATATATCATCTTCATCTCCATTAATACCAGTTTCCAGGTTTGTTTTCAACATATTTGCTAATCCTTTAACCTGAAGGAGAAAGAGATCATTATTATATAGGGGGTTTCTCCAGCCAGAAATGTCAACACAAAGGAAAGCTTCAAATTTGACTTACACCCCCATATTCTTGTAAAGCAGAAAAATTGTGATCCCTGGTTACTGTTGCAAGTTGTTCTAAACCAATTTCATAATCAGCAGTAACTTTGGGGGGAATTAATGTAGGACCTAAAACTTAAAATGCCAAAAAAATATATGTTAATGGGTGAAAACGGGGAAAGTAAAAGAATCAAGATATAAAAGCAATGAACACATCCTTTTGAAACTGGTAACTTGGTCATTTATTCAACCAAACAGTTATGTTCCCATACCGATTAAACCATTTAAGCTTAAAGAAAGGTTGCTTAGATGAAACTCTACAATAACATTTACGAGACTATGAGATAATCCTAAAAATTTTCTAAACCCTAACTTCAAACAATAACATCAACAATGACACAGAATGCTGACATAAATCTTCAGCTAGTCCACAACTGAGTGAATTCTCAACAAAATGATACACTTCAAAGATTGAGGGAGAATACATATACTCTAGTTCACTTTCATAGTTAACAGCTTAATAATTTTATAATTAGACAATTACAAGATGATCACTACAATCAAAGCTCTCACGTAAGGATCACAACCATTTTTTAAGCAATTAAAGAAACACTAAAACATTTTAATTATATAAATTATTGGAATGATAGATTTGAATAGGTTTATCTGTAATTACGTCACAACATTAGGGCATTCAAGTTCTTCCTATACTACAGTCTATTATAATGTTAAAAAAACATGAAGCAGATTGGTTGTAAAATGCCAAAACATTGAAGAATAAAAAATATCTGAAACAAAAATGCAAGAATAAAATTAAGTAAATAGTCCATCTTCCTAAAATTTACGATTTCAAATTATAGCAATAAATAGTTGCTTATTTTATCTATGGCATTCATGTAAAGAGATATACTAGTGTTAAACCTTGTTAGGGCTCCTACAATCCATACTTAAGGATGAAACTTCAACAAAATTTATTCAACTATCTTGGATAATATATGTAGATTAAATACAAGTAAAATTATAATGTAAAATCAAAATCATCATTGAGAATTAAAAGGATCATAAGATACCTATTTGTCGTTCGCCAGCCAATTTGAAAAGCAATGCTGCCTAAGACACCAAGTAATTATACTTTAAAAGTCAATAGAAGTATAAATTAAAGTCTTGTGTTCCTAGTTTAAATGTTTGTCAATATGAGAAGCATTACTCTAACAACTTGAGCATGGGCCCTAATCATTCGTCTTCTCTGCTCTTTTTCTTCTTCCTTTTTCAAGTCCAAAGTGTAACGAAATCGACGAGAAGCATTTAACACGAGTGCTGCTTGCTGTGTCAGGCCAATACACCAAAGTTCAAACTTCAAAATCACATATTACCTCTCTTTGTTTTTCTCACCAAAACGTAATTGAGAAACACAGTATCTAGACGTTACACATTTGAAACAAGTACTACTAGATCTTCAAGCCTATTTGATTGAATGAAACATTTGCCCAAAAAGAAAAAAGCACCAAGGCATATAGTTTGCAATGCAATGGAGAACTTATTTGAATATAATGTGAAGTTGCTATTAGTTAAGAGATATCATAACATTATCGGAAATCTTTTTAACCTAAAATTGCACTCAGAAGATCTATCAAATAATAGCAAATAAAATACACATATAAACACGACATTGCTGTGAAATTAAAAGTGGCTTGTGGAGTATACTGCTATAAATAACAAATTAAATTACCCTCCAACGCCTAAGAGTCTCAAGAGGAGCATGCTTGGTGTAAGCAATGTCAAAGGGATCAGATTCATCAACTTTTTCCTGCTCCTCCTCGTCCAGCTCCACCTCCTTGGTGCTCGCTTCCACGTCCTTATGTTCCCCACCCAGCAATTCATTGAAAGACCTGCAACTCATTTTCTGCATTTCCTTCCCCCAAAAAAACAAATTGATCACTGATGAGAAAAAGTCCCAAAAGATATTTAGAGCATCACGGGATGATATGGAAATATATAATAGTAAAAAGAAAAGGACAAACAAACCGAAACAGAAACAGCAAATGACAATAATATTCTGTTCCTGAGTTCAGTACAAGGTGCTGGCGATGAAAAGATTTATTATTAACAAAAATCCTTATTTTAGGGTTTCAAGCAGCTCCAAAACAAAACTTACCAAACCACCCTGAGGTACGGCGGATTACCAGTCGTAAATTGGGGGAAGGATAGGAGTGTGAGTGAGAGACAGCCAATCGAAAGAAAAAGCGATTTAGGTGTGGTTTCGGAATACATCAACAATTATTTCGCTGCCTGGCACGAAGTTTCCGCGAAATTTCCCGCCACAGACAACTATATTTTGACTCCAGCTCGCCTAACAGTACGTCTTGACTTAGGCTCTGTTTGGTAGGAAATTTTGGGGTAGAATGGGATAGAACGTAACACAATTTTATTGTTTGTTTGGAAGTTTCATAATATAATGGAATAGAAGCAGAAGATTTCATGTTACGTTTCATTCCATCCTAAACAGTAAAAATAGGAAACCTCCAAATCAGAAGTTTTGGGATGGAACGTAAACTAATAAATATATACTATCTAATATACTCTCCATAATTTTTTATAATATTAATTATTTCCCTTTACCTACCCTAATAACATCAAATATAAATATATTTATATATAAATAAATTATTTTTAAATATAAATC